>JAHWFP010052547.1:0-22494 GCA_023313725.1 Lithobius niger | reverse complement strand
AAAAACTAGGAGAAAGTGAGTGCAGATTGAAGTTGCCATGTTGGGGACAACTGTCCACTAAATAAACAAACAGATGACCGAAGCCAGGCTTGTATGTATTAGACATGTACTGTACAAATCGGCATGTAAATAATGTAAATTTTGTAAAAGCTTCTTGTGATGGCCTGATGAAGACATGAGGACTATATTCGAAAAAAAAACGGGTAACTGTCGGACACAGTGGTAATTAAGACACACAATAAAATTCAAAATGAAATGAAATGAAATAAAATGGGCTTTATTTTCTATTTTCAAATAAAGCGTGGATACAAAAAGAAGACATGAAGTCTTTTGGATCCCGGAAAAACAATAAAGAAAATACCAAAAATCACAAATGTAAAATAAGAAATAAAAATTGTACAACACTATAAACATAACGAGTAAAATCATACAGTTTAAGACACACACAAAAATCAAAAAATTAAGTAAAGAAAATAAAAATAAAATAAGAACACTGGAATCCTAAAAATAAACCAAGAAATTAACTTGAGAAAAAAGAGAGAAAGAAAGACTTCGTTAGTATAAAAGAGAAGAATTTTTCATCACTTCTGTAAAACATTTCTTACGAAAAAGAGACACACTAGTGGCAGTTCTAATATTTATTGGGATTGAATTCCAAATTCTTGAAGTTTGACCCGCTAATGACAAGTTACTTATTTCAGTCCGATTAAAACTTGTGTGACAGTTCAAAGCATTACGAGTATTATGACCACGGATGACAAACCTGTATCTGAAAAATTGATTTGACGATCTGTTTTTAAAAATCTGAATACCATCTATGTAAGAAATTAGCTCGTTAACCGGGAGAATCTTTGTCATCTTGAACAAAGGCAAACTATGTTCCTTAAAAAGTCGGTGCAGTATTGATCTTACGGCTTTCTTTTGTAACTTTAAGAGACGGATTTTGTTTGTTTTACAAGTGTTCATCCAAGTTAAAATGCAATAATTACTTCTGAATTAGTACATGGTCTAAGGGAAATTGAGTTTTTAGTGGCTGTGAAAACATATCAGGCACACCAGCATTAACCTGAGGAATAGCTTCATCTAATTCTGCACTAATTGAGCTGAAGTACTTGTTGAAAGCTGTAGCCATCGATAGGGAATCCGTGGTCGCTTTCCATTACAACGCAGTGACTGGATTGGTTGCTCATGCTTCTTTTTATCCATGAGATTGTTCCAGATATTCCAAGTTTTCTTCATATTGCTGGATGCCATCGTCAATCTCTCTTCAATATAGTTTTTTTTTTTTTTTTTGCTAATTTGACTACTTTGATGTGAATTTAATTAAAAAACTTATATTTTTTCTCATTTACTTCATTGCGGTTTTTAAGAAAATTTTGGTAGCAGAAGAATTAACAATTCCTTGTGTAATCCATGGGTTGTATCTGCGTTTATTTGATTCCTTAAAGGTTCGAAGAGGAAAATGTGTATGATTGTATCGTATGTTTGTTTAAAGGCAGAAAAAAAATGTTGATACATCATGTTAACATTACACACAAGTACACACTACCACCCCAGTAGACCACTTTAGAGTCCACAGTAAATTTTCGGCCGAGTCCTACCTTCTTCAGACCAATAAAGTTAACGTAAAACGAAACAGCACTACATCACACCACAATCGTCTGCTAGAAAACATCGAAACTCGGCACAAGAAAACTACTGAGAACTACTGTTACTGTGAACTCTGAAGTGTTCTACTGGGGTGGTAGTGCATATTTTGAATTTTATTATGACTAAATTTTTCCGTCTTTAGTCATGGCAGCCTGTCTAAAATTTGTAAATCTGTACGATTTGTTTATTTTGAATTTTAGTACGATTTCGTCTCTTTGGAGTTTGGAACATTCAAAGTATGATGGTGCGTTTTTTCAACAGCTGTGTTTTACATCGAGTACTTAACTTTTGAAAACGTTCATTTCACTCTACGTACAATCATAAAATATCAATTAGCTCTCATCCACAAAGATCTCTAGACAGACTGGTTCGTCTTTGTTTGGGCTCGTCAGTAGAGAATACCTTGTGGATGAGAGCTGGGTTACGCTTGCTAGGGCGAATGACAAGAGCGAAACAAATATGATTTCAGTAAGCAAAATAGCAGTTAACTTCTGCTTGTTTGAGGCTCCATTCTACTGAATGGTATACACCCCCGGGTCTAGGCCTATTTTTGTGGGCAGGAGCTATTTGATATGAAATGATCAATTGGTAAAAATAGGCCTAGGCATCAAACATTCAGTACAATCGAGCCCCAAACAAGTACAAAACGTTTCTGCCGTTTTGCTTTCTGAAACAAATGCAGGTTACATGAACAGCATTCAAAATAATGAGCACCAGGCCTATACTTGGAGGAAAGTTTTGTCACATAACGAATGTGTCGGTACTTAGTACTGAGAGGAAATATCGTAATATCTTTAAGGAAACTAACCCATTAATGATACACCATACTAGTGTTGGGCGGTACCAGAAATTTTTCAGCTGGTGCCGATACCAAGCTTAGTTCCCCGGTACTAAGTTTTTTTCGGTACTTACGAATGAGGCGGTGTCTGGTATTATAGTGCTTTTAAAGTGACACCCGGCCTGCCTTATAACAGCAGCGAGGAACGTAGCTGCTGTCTCGGTTGGCCTTGGGAATAGTACACAAAACAGCATTAAGTTAAAGATTGTGTCGTCACAAACCGGAATGAATTCTTTATTTTAACATCACAATTTATAATTTTCTAGGCCAGTGTCTTATAATTTTGCTTCGGCGATCTATTGGAATAATTAATTTTTACCGCATTAGTCTTTTAGATTTTTGATCTCATGGTAATTATTAGAAAATTAGTACATGCACACACAGATGAAATATCATGATTATTGTTAAGCGCGCAAAGCATCATATATGTGCGTCCCATTGTATATAAAATTCCCAAATGTTCAACAGAAAATCTCATAGATGCCACATTTTAAAAAGTTTTTTCAGCTAGGGATTGACTAACGGTAAGGGAATAAAACTGTTGTGCCATACTTGATGTGGAGGATCGAGGAAAATGGCGCTGGGAAGAACGTCTTTTTAAGCTAACTAAGTAGAAATGCAAATATAAACATAATAAGTTATGCAAGGTGCATTGTTCACAATTCTAATTTTACCATTATTGATCGTTAATTGTTACTGCTGAGCCCTACAACACAAGGACCAATGAACTATTGTTTTAATTTTCGTCTTTTTCATATTAAAACAATACCAGTATTTTAACAATGCATGGTATTTGGTAGCCATGAGAACCAGTTTACTGCCCAACACTACACCATACTCTACAGTTCTTTCAGTACTTCAATATTCCTAGGTTTACATCTATGTAATACTCTGTATAATCAGCAATAGCCAAGTGCAGTAGATGAACACAGTGTAATCGTGCCCAGAAAATCATTGCTGTTGTTCGATTACATAATATTATTAGTGCTGCACAAAATGAAATGTGGCATTGTCGACGATCAGAACTTGTCAAGTAAGTTAATTGGTCTTTTCTTGGGTCAAAAGCTTAAACTTGACACCAAATTATGATGAGTTGCAATTTAGATTTGTAATTTTGTTCAGTTTCCTCTCGAAATTAGAAACCCGATATAATGGATTGGTGTGTACTTAGGATTCTGAGTCGAATTGTTGGATGGTAGGTGCTTAAACAATGTTCTACAATGGTGGGAAAATGTTGGTTCCATGAAAACAATGGTAGCAAGTCGAGAGCATCCAAATACACATTGCTACCGTGTGGAAACAATCCTGGCACACAAGATGCTTTTCACATTTATTCAATTTACTGTGCATGGCTGGATAAGTCTGCATAGGCAATGCTCATCACACGAATGCACATAGCATATCATGGCTTATACCGCATAGGTAGGTTACAGGATTTCATGGGGGGGTACCACCAGGTTGCACAGAGTAGAGCAGTTGGATATCAGCAATTCGAATGCAAATGGTATACCAGTGCTGTTGTGCAAACAACGAACTGGCAACCAGGTTAATTGATCCCAAATTCATTGCGCAGTACTGTTCGAACATATAGACCTAATTTTAAAAAAGAAAATTTTGCCGGCCCCCAGCCAGGCCGACTAAAAATGGTTTCTTTTGCTGTAAAAGTGCATTACCTGTCAATTTTTGCATTGTTGTCTCAACGGTGCTGCTTTAGCTGCCTCAGCAACCCTACCGTGCATGCGCGGCCATCCCTATAGAGGATGCGTGCTTGGGAAGCTCGTCATCTCTGTGTGTCTGTCTCTCAATTGTGTCAAAAGGTGACTCGAGAGGAGAGGCAGGGTGGGCCTAAGGTAATGCACTTTTACAGCAAAAGAAACTTTTTAGCCGGCCTGGCTGGGGGCCGGCAAAATGTTGTTTCTTTATGCTGTGAAAAGTGCAGTACCTGTCAATTTTTGCATTGAGAGGCCGACCTCGTCGACTGTGGTGGCGGGCACCTATTGACTTTTTTTTTTTTTAAATAAAATTTTGACGAGCCTTACGTCAGCCGAAGCAATTAATGCTTGTATGGCTGAACCGGCTGAATTTTGAACACTACCAGATTATTTTGGGAGAAGAACAAATCTGGTAAAGGGAGGTGCCAGCCCGGGGATTCGACCCGGGAAACCTTCGATCATCGTCGGGGCCGAAAGATTGTCCAGAATTAGCCAGAATACATCCCATAGCCGCTGAAGGAGCATGGTAGCCTCTCACGCTACCCTGGCCGGCAGTCCTGGCGGGGACTTTGCCAAGGTCCCCTTTCCAGGGGTTCGACCAGATCCGCAAACCTCCAGCAACCAGGCTGAGCTCTCTCACCACTCAGTCCCTGGGTTTCTGAGGCTGCTGACACCCTTGAACGTTTCCCTCTGGTTTTTTAAAATTTTTTTGAGGTTTGTTGGTCAAAAAGAACGTGCATAACAGCAAGGAGTTCCACCTTGGGTGTGTTGTGCCTTGACTTGCTTCGGGAACTATGGACACTGGAATAGGCTGGAAACTTGTGTTCATCCACTGTGGCACTTGGCTGCGTTGTACGGCTGGGGATGAAGATGGGGAGGAGGGTGGGTTTTTTTTTTTTTGAAAATGGAAGGAAAAGGCTGTTCGAATGAATTGGAGAAGATTCCAATTTGATTTGGTTTGGGTTAAATGAAAGGTACCATTAAGGCTTTTTTTTATATTTAAGATTAAGTTTGTAATGTGAGGGGCCTCCTACTGAAAGGAGGGGTTGTAGAGACCATAGTGGTATCCTTTTGCTTTCCTGCGGCAGGGGAAGCAGGGAATGTCTTGGGTTGGTAGTGACAATAATGGAGAGAGATCCGGATGTAGAGGCACAAAGTTGGTATCGTTGTCGTATTGCCACAGAGAGAAAGCTCTAAGTTTGTGGTCTTGGGCCGTAGAGGAGATAATTTTCCATGCGTCTAGACGGCATTGTGACAGTTGTCCTGATGTTGATCAAGTGGCAGTGTTAAGGAGCCTGTGTCTTCAAGAGGCGGTTCTACCCAAGTTAATGGTTTGGAAGGAAGATCCGAGAGTCTGATTCGGGGGTACGAAGGTTGGACGAGGCTTGGATGACGAAAAGGGTCAGGTGCCCTGTAGGACGGCTTCCACAACTTGTCAGTGACATGGCCCAGGACATGAGGGATTGTGGCTCGGAAAACTTCCCCTTGGTGAGGTGGAGGTGGAGAGGGCGTTCTCTTCTTTCTCAAGGCTTGTTGAAGGGTTAGAGAAGTTTGGCTAAATTGAGCACTATTGTCGGATCGTAAATTGTCAATTTCAGCCTTTAAGTCTTGTATCCGTTTTTGTTGACTGGAGATGCGCTTCTGCCAGGAACGTAAAATCGGTTTGACACGAAGGCAGTTGATGTCGAGTTGAATTTTTGAGGATTCTTTCAGCTTAATTTTGTGTTTAATCGTTTTGAAAATTTCCCTTTGGTTAATTCTTGAGGGTTCATCAGGGTTTGCGACCGAGTTTTCAGTGGTTGGTCTGAATTGGGGGAGGGGGGGGGGGATCGGGCTCTTCGTCTTCAGGGAGGGATGGAGAATGTGTTTGCCGAGTGATTCACAATGTTCGATAGAGATTTTGGGGGCGTCGATGCCTTGTGGAGATGACGGGTTGTCCATGACTTGAGGTAATGGGTCCTCTTGTTCCTGGGGATCTTCGACCGATTGGGAGTGGGGGTGGTCTTCCTGTGGTTCGTGAATTGGTACGGCTTGTGAGTCCGTTGAAAGGGGGTAAAGTCATCCATGATTGTGGTGATAATGGGGTGGCTGTTGCGGATGAATTTGCCGAGTTTCCAGGTGTAGATAGCAGCTTGGATAAAGTGGCGGAAGGTCGTGACTTCTTGGGGAAGGCGATTTGAAGGGGGTTTTAGTCTTAGCCCTGTTCACCTTTCGTTGTTTTCGTTTGGTAGAGAAAAGTTGCAAAGCAGATATAATTTTCTAGTCTTCGAACGGGATTTTAACACAAATGGGGCATGGATTGTGGTAGTAGTTGCACTGGCGGTGAACCTGACACACGGAAGTGTGGGGGTCTTTCCTATTGGGGTTGCGTAATTCGGGGCATTTGCATGAACCAGGATCCTGAATCAAGGGGATTCTTCCTAAGTAAGGGTCTTTCAGTGTTGGTGGAACTGGCTTCAGGGCTTTCACCATCTTGGAAGGTAGAAACAGGAAACTGGATCGTAGAGCGCTAGGCAGTAGCAGGGATGATGACAAAGCGATGTGAGAAAGGCGGGAACGGAAGAGAGCCTCGTTTTGGGATGCGACTTGGAGATGATGTCATGAGATGGGAGTGACGCTGAAAAGGCGAGACGGTTGCAGCTAGAGGGAGGATGTGGGTCTAGTTGGGATGACCGAAAGGAGTTGCGTCGCACAATGTGGGGGAAAGCGACCCAACTGTGAACTTGACTGTTTTGTTGGCTGGAGCTCCAGAGTGATGTGCCTATGATGGTGGACCGAAATGGCTGAGGAGGGCCAAAGAGGGATGATGGAAAGGAGTAAACGGAAGGGATGTGGTGGCCGGTGGGGTGAGGTGTAGCGTAGCCGAGGTTGATGTCTGGAGTCGCTGAGAGGAGACTGCATGGTTTAGCAGCAGGGATGAGCAAATGGCGCCCTTGTTTTCCTGAAACAGGTGATGGATGAGCGAAAAGCGTCCGTGGTTTCCGTTGTTGGCTTAGGACGTACTTAACCGTGTTTCAGATGAAGAAGTCTCCACGGTGTCTTGAAAATTGTGAGGCCGCTTTGGAAAGGGCTCGGTGTAAGTTGATATGGATGCGAGTGGTCGAAAATGTAGGGAGGGGCACAGCATTACGGTGAGCGAAAAGGGAATGTCGGTGGGCGGTAGGACAGACGTGAGAGGTGGAGGGGGGCCTGGTTTCGGTTGGTTGAAACTTGTCGCTGAAATTGTCTTTGACAGCAGGGTTCAGCTGTTGGCAACGACCAAGCTTTCGCAACAGAGGAGAGAAGCGAAAGGGACGAGTGGGTTTTTTTTTTGATGAGAAGTTGGGTGTATGGTGAGCAGTGTTGTCTTTAACGGTGAGAACGTGCAGTAAGGCGGACAGCGGTCGTCATGGATGGTCCGGGTTTTGGCAAGAAAACCACAGCCTCCTTAGGGTGACAGAAACGACAGCTTGTCTTGATCGGGAGGTCCGATGCTGGTGGGGGGGGGGGGGGGAAGAAACGTCGTTGATGTTGGCGACATGAACGTTCTGGCCATAGCCAGCCGTTCAGTGATCGTCGTGAAAGGCCTGAATGATAGGAGATACAATCTACGTAGGCGATGTGCGAAAGGGACCTGCCAACGATGATTACGGGAGATCAATCATGCGGTGGGGTACATTGGCCGTCTTGCAAAGGAAAATCTTCCCCATCGTTGACGACATGAACGTCTCGGCCAAGCCGGATGTGCAGCGGTCGTCGCGGACGATTGGGGTAGCAGCCGGAGAGAGCACAGCATCCGAGGTCGGAGGGATGAGCGAAAGAAATGAACACCAGATTCATGGGCGATAGAAAAGCGTTTTGGCTTGTCGTAAATCTTCTTCCAAGGCCGGGAGGTCGGGAAGTAGTGGAGTACGTTAAACGTCTAGAAGCACAGAGTCAACTTCGCCGTTGGCGACATGGGCAACCCGGACTAAGTCGGCCGCCCAGTGGACGTCGCGGACTGGCGGAGGTCGGTAAAAGCACAGCATCCGAAGCTGAAGAGATGAGTGAAAGGAGGACGTCATTGGCGGGAGCAATCGAGATGCTGATGAGCGAAACAAAAAACCAAAGTCGTGTGCGAAAGGCAGGAGACGAGGTGACGCGTAGGCACCTCTGGAGGAAATAAATGCACATGTCGTTAGCTCAGGAAAATGCTGGAATGGACGGGAGAGTTGCAAAGGAGAGATGTCTTCATCGTGGCAACAGGCACGTCCCGTAATGAGTCGGGCGTGTAGCGGTAATCGTGGGCGGTCGTAATTGCAGGAGGGTTGAGTGATGAGTGACAAGGGTGACGCAACCTATGGGAGGATGCGCGAAAGAGTCCCCGTGCGAGCTGGAGAAGAGAGGTGTGCGAAAGGCGAGTAGTAGTATCACAATGAGTAGGCAGAAGCCTGACTTGGTAGCAGAAAGGGCGGAAACCCCTGAAGTTTGATAATACAGGCAGGCTTGATGACATGCGTCGGACAAACTGGATATGCAGCGGGAACAAACGGCCGGCGATTCCGCGTTCGCGAAAGGCGGAAGTGCAGCGGTCTTCGTGTAGGGAGGAAACGGGTGGGTGGCAGCGAGCTGTCGTCGAAACGGCAGCTTGAAACAAACGAGATGGCGAGCTTCCCAAGCACGCATCCTTTATAGGGAGCACCGCGCATGCGCGGTGGGGTTGCTGAAGCAGCTATTCAAGTCTCAAGCATCAAGCAGCATCGTTGAGACAATGCAAAAATTGACGGGTACTGCACTTTTCACAGCATACAGAAACAGTAATTAGACCTACTATGTTATGACACAAAAGAAACTAAAGCGCTTAAATATGAACCAATCTCAACCAACTGTAAATTCCATCTTTATGATTTAGCAAATTGCAATTGGGATCAAACTCACAAAACAAGCTTTGTAATTGCTAGGTTTTTACGCCATCCGGGGTAATAATAACCATTACCAAGTAAAATGACCACAGATACATAAACAAATAACAAAACAGCTTAAATTTTTATTCAATGATATTATGTACAAAACAGTGTAAAATGAAATCTCAAAACTACATAATATTATTAATAGAGGCATGTTCTACCATTACTAGCAACACTTTTTACATGTAAATCAACTCTCAGATATAACCTGTACTTTACTAGCAACCCTTCTGCATTGGCATTCAACAATTTGTTACAGAGTTCAGGAAGAGTATGTTGAATAAGATTTTAACTATCGCATGGTGACACGTCCCCTCTCTATACTTCCCTAACTTGCCTCATGTCAGTTAGAAATAGAACCTTGATACAGTTTGGCAACCGTAACTAACCCACAACGTGGCAATATCCTCAACCAGCTTTGTAAAAGCTAAACAACTATAAACTGTAACTTCAAAGTTCTAGTCCGACTTTAACTGCAAAACGTACATATTTTGTACTACAGTGCACAAATTTCAATTTGCTGTTTAATTTAACACTCCCCAAGATATGATTAACCTGTCACCTGGCTGGCAGAATGCCTGTCCTATCACTTACCAGTTACTGCACAGTAGTTGCATTGCAGTGAAAGTGGACCACAGTTACAGTAAATAATTTTGTACAATTTCATTTCCATGATATTCTTGTAATATTATAAGTTGCAAGCTGCTAACAGTCATAAGATTTACATTGCAACCTTTATAACGGGGAAATGCCATAACATCTAACGTAGAATTTATTATCTAACTCACTAACGATTGAACTAAAAGTTCCTACATAAGTTTGAATGTATCTCTTGTATAACCATGTAAATGTAAAACTGGATTGACCACATTATTATTTAAATAAGTTAGCTGGAAAATTAGGTCCTAAGACTTTTAGCAAATATCATTAGGATAACACTATCGCCAACAAAAAGTTTCATTTTCAGGCCTCCTTTTAATTGCACATTTTTGTTGTCATTTTGTACAGAGGGGAGCAAAAAGTTTGGTCAGGTAACAATGACCAAATACAACAATTCAAGCAATCTTTCGGCCCCTACGATAATCGGAGGTTTCCCGGGTCGAATCCCTGGGTTGGCACCTCCCTTTACCAGATATTTCTTCTTCTCTAAAAGTCTGGTAATGTTCAAAATTGAGCCGGTTCAGCCATACAAGCATTCAGTTGCTTCGGCAGACTTAAGGCTCAAAGAAATTATTTAAAAAAAAAAAAAAATTAAGAATAATGGTATTGTTACATTCAATTTACTGCAATGGAGCATAACAATACCGTAAATCTTAATTGTTGCATTTGATCAGTGTTACCTGACCAAACTTTCTGCTCCCCTCTGTACATTCCTCCCTATTTCTCCTTTTTATCTGAGCCTACACCTAATCAATCCGTGTAACAATAACAGAAACCGTGTTTGGACCTCTTAGGGAACAACCAAGCGGGCTTTCATGTATTTTCTTTTTACACAAAACCGTAAAATACAAATCGTGCTACTAAATTATTTGAGATGTTCAGTTATCTGTACACCCACCACGAGATGTAACATTGTGAAAAGGCAATACTTTCCTACATTCGACATACCAAACTTTACAGCTTCACCTGGTTGCGCTGTGAGAAAATCATTACTGAAGCTGACTGTAAATAAAACCACCATATTAAAAGCACAAACTTGCTAAACCTAAATCACTTTAAAAAAATTAAAACTTGCTTTAAACAGTAAGAATCAAGAATCAAACGGTGGGTAACAAACGGAAAATTAACGCACTTATGTAAAAACTGACTAAAAAATAAAACCTTTTAAAATTACTCATCGCTTTACAAACCAACCTACTCAGCCAATTTCGTAATTAAACAATTATAATAAAGTGTTCAAACTATACGTTTAAATTCCCCTAAAGGCACATTCTGCCTGACTTTAACAGCCACGTGCAGATCGCTTTTGCGCATGTTACCATCGCCAAGGTCAACTGAAATAATAGCTGCGCTCCTCGCAGCGAGGAACGCAGCTACTATCTCAGTTGGCTTTGGGAATAGTATACGAAACGGCGTCTCAAGTTAAGATTGTGTCATCACAAACCGGAAGGATTCTCATATTTTAACATCACAATTTACAATTTATTAGGCTTTTTTTTTACGGCGACCTATTGGCATACTTAATTTTAATTTTTACAGCATTAGTCTTAGATTTTGATCTCATAGTAATTATTAGCAAACGATTACCGGTTTTCGTTAACCCTTTAAGGACTGCATGCGCGCAAAAACTTATAACTGACTTGTAGAAAAAAAATCACAGCTTCTCACCCAGTTGAGGTAATGAAATGAAACCTGTGTCATTTTTATCCTTAATGATCTGGCCTTCATATCCCAGTTTAAATTTTACTGTGATTGGCTGGAAGTTTTCGATATGACTTGTAGAAGAGCTGTAAACAATGATTATACAGCGGGCGCATTCGGGCGCACCCGTCCTTAAAGGGTTAAATGATTAAAATTAGTACACGCGCACACACAAATGAAACTTCAAGATTATTGTAGGCGCGCAAAGGATTATATATGTGTAGGATACAGTAAATATAGTTCCCACATTCAACAGAAAAACTCCTAGACACCCACATTTTAAAACGGATTTTTAGCAAGGGAAAGACTAACGGTAAGTAAATAGACCTTTGGGGCCGTACTTGATGAGGATCGAGAAAAATGGCGCTAGGAGGAATGTACCTTTAAAGTTCATAACAATTCTAATTCCAAAAAAATAGTACAACAACGTTTATAAAAAAACCGAACAATTACCTGAAAACTTGCATTATTTATGCGTAGCGATGTTACTTTACCACAAGCCCACAACTAGTTAAGCTATTAAAATTGTACTTTTTCCTATTTCTTTCAGTTACGTAGGGTATCTGGAAACTTAAGTATGAAAAATTGCCGCGTTGCTTCGTGTTTTTTAAGAAGTATCATGGAATTCCTGATTTTTCATGTAATTCCGTTTTTCTGCAAAATTTCTCGAAATTTCAACTAAATTTGGATTACTATTTCCTGCTAGAGCAGCCGCCATCTTGCTTGCGAATTGAAACCGCAAGTGAACTACAAAGCAAACGGTCGTATTGCACAACTACTGAGATATGTGCTCTCTGCATTCTGCTACTAAAATATGTTTTTAGCATGGAATTTGGCAAAATGACCGTGTTATGTCGTGATCATTTTTGGTTGTGGTTCACTCGCGGAATTTCAAAATTTTGTATCTGGGTAAAGTTAACGTAATATTTTTCAAGTTATAAATCCTATTAATCTTTCCTATATAGGATTTCACACATCACAAGATGTAGAATGCACTCCACGCAAGAAGAGTACGCAATATAGTCGAGTGGAGAAAATCCAAAGAACAGGAGGAGCAAATCCAAATGTGGTCACACACACCTCCCCCCTTCTTGTTAAACCATTTTTTTTTCAATATTTGGACTTCCTCTTTAAAGTAAGGCGAAGAAAAGGGGGAAAAAATAAAGGTACAATGTTAAAAAAGAACGGAATAGTTTAGATCCATTTTCAAACATCAGGGCAAAAAATATATTTTGAAATGAAAATTTGTCTCCCTACAAAATAGCTGACTGAATGTTGCAATTAAGGCCATTAAAAATTAATCAAGTTGTTCTCGGTAGTAGTACAAAAATTGACGCGAGCGACATTTTTTAATTCTAATTTTTCAGATGTTAGCTATGGCTTTTTTTTACCAAAACAAAATCTTAATTGTTCGTTGTACGAGTATAGGCTACAATGGCTGGATTTTTCCAACTACCGGTATGTTCCTGGAGGCGGCAATGAAAAAGTCTAAATTAAGCTTACAAAATGTTGCCATTAATACCACTTGCAAGTTTCGTTCATAACACTTCTATAAAAAAGTTTTCCACACTCGCCACATGCAAAATGTTTCTTCCCACGGGTTAGAATTGCGTGCACCATTGAATGAAGACGTGCGTGCAAAAGCCTTTCCACAAACATACAATTTAAACGTTTTCTTTCCACTGTACAAGTGCAGGTGCTATTAAAATATACTGTACCGCCAAAGCCTTTTCGCACTCAACCCATTCTAAAAGTTTCTTCCAGCCGTGCACAAGTGAGTGCATCCTTAAAAAATGCTTGTGAGCAAAAGCCTGCCCACACTCGACACATTTCAATGGCTTCTAACCACTGTGCGTAATTGCATGCAACGATAAACCGCTCTTACTTGTCGAATGCCTTTCCACATTCAATACATTTAAACGATTTCTTTTAACAGCGTATAACTGTGTGTCACGTTAAATAAAACTTGTTCAGAAAAGCCTTTCCACACTCCCCACATTCAACTTGGTCATTTCCTAATACGTGCAAGTGCGTGCTTCATAAAATTAGACTTGTGCGTAAACGCCTTTCCACACAACACATTCAAGCTTTTACTGCCCACTGTGTAAAGTTGAAGGTATTCTAAAACAAACCCACTGTCCCAGTTCTGCAGCCGAAACTGTCGTGTTTTAGTGCAATGACAAGGCATTTGTGATTCTTGGTCATTGCAACTTTAGTGACGGTGACACTTGCATATTGTGCAGCATACGAAACCCATCACCACAATCGCAACGTCCATTAATGATATTAGAAAACAAAAACGAGCTTGTTTGATGCTTACGGTAAGGTTTAACTGAACCGAAGTCAAAACAGCAAATGGGCACAAATAAACTTTTCTGTAAGGTTCAGATACTGCATTGTTGCTGTGCTGTTTAGTAGACGTGAAACCTTACTGCTGTATTCAATTGTTTTTACCATTTTTACTTTTGCACACGATATATCAGTTAATGAGTGGTGTTTTCCAATTCGCAGATGATCTTTCCTTTGCGAGCACTGGAATCCCTTTCTATTTTACACTGCAAAGAAAAAAAAACAAAATCCCTCTGCCATTTGAGCAGGCACCTGCATACCCGAAAATTATGCAGTTTGCCACCCCAGAACTAGTACACCAACTTGAAATCCAGTGGAAACCATTCCTAACAACACAGGAAGAGGGCAACACCTCCAACAGCTAGTACGACCCTATAGGAGCCAAGTCCCAAAGAGAGAAAAACGCCTAATTCAAATTGTTTTTTCCGTTGACATTTGTTATTGCTGTTGTGAACAGAACTCTGGGCTTGGCCTGATGAAGTTGGCAGAAAATTGGCCACCGAAAATTCGCCTGTTATATAGACTTACCTTTTTGGTTTAGCGTATTCTTTTTGTAACCAAAGTAAAACGTCAGTGATGTCGATCTATAAGTTAAACAAAATCGCTTGAAATTGTTTAAAAACTAATCGTCTGCTTAGCACAGCTTGATAGGTAATTCCGGGTTCGTAGGAGTCCTTGAATACCAGGAAATTGTCCTTGAAAGTAATAATGAAATGCCATGCCTGGAAAAGTACTTGAAAATCTTGAAAAATTGTGTATGTATCATCATTAGGTCAATGAACGGAAAGTAGACTATGAGACTGAAGAATATTAATTAGCTCTCACCCACAAAGATCTCTAGACAAGACTGTTTCGCCCTTTTTTGGGCTCGTCAGTAGAGAGCTAGGCTACGCTTGCTAGGGCAAATGACAAGGGCGAAACAAATATGGTTTCAGCAAGCGAAATAGCAGAAACGTCTACTTGTTTGGGGCTCCGTTCTACTGAATGGTTAACACCCAGGCCTAGGACAAATTTTACCAATTGATCATCATCAATTGGTAAAAACTGTCCTCGTCCTGGGTGTCAACCATTCAGCAGAAGGGAGCCCCAAACAAGCAGACGTTTCTGCTATTTCACTTGCTGAAACCTATTCGCACAGCACCCAACACTGCAGTATCTGGAAACTTACAGAAAAGTTTACTTGTATCCCTTTGCCGTTTTGGCTTCGGTTCAGTTAAACCTTACCCTGAGCACCAAACGAGCTCTTTTTTGTTTTCTAATTCGTGCTACTTTGGCGACCATTTATTAGCTTACGGTATTAGCTTGTTTTGATGTTTTGTATTTTTATCAATTATGGTTAGCACAAACCAATATAGAAACAAATCCTTTAAATCTTCAGTCTACGTCTTGCCGCTGGCATTTGCTAATTGGCATCGTTGCGTAACAACAATGTTTAAAACAATGTAAAACAACCAATCTGGTTGTTTAGAGCCCCATAACCCCCGAATCACTTGACCAATTAGAAAAGGGTTTTATAGAAAGGGCAAATCTGCAGAGTACCTGAAAAATGAGCTAAAAACCAGCTTTCTAGGACAAATAGTTTGATCTGTAGAGCGCGTTGTAGAAATCTGTCGTGCCAAGTCGTCGTCGTCCAACAAGCCAAAAATGAAAATCACGATTCCAACTCAAGTCCAGATCTCCGATGCGTGAAATCGGAAATTAATAAAAGTTGATAACGTGTTGATCCCACAAAGTTCACATACCAAATTTCAGCAGAAAATTATGAATTGGCGGTTGCCAATCTTTCGATCGGTGGAAAATGTTGAAAGACGGCAGAGAAATTAAGTATCGAAATTTCGGCTTTAACATGAGAGACCAAGGTCAAACCTTACAGTAAAGGCTTTTACTAATACTGAAAAATTTCCTTAGTTTACTTTATATAAAGCAAAGTTTGTCACAATTCTCATTCCCGAGAAAATTTCACGCTTACCTCCCAGTGTGAATGGAGCTTAAGATGGCATGGTCAGCAGCTCCAGGAAGAGTTTAGATTAAAATGTTGACGCACGATAGGAATTTTTTTTTTTACCCAGGCTTAAAAAAAGGTTCCACACGCTATGAAAATAACCATGCAGGCACTCCTGAGAACCACTTTGTTAACTTGTAGCAGCCTAACCCAAGAAAAATAAACTTTCAGATCCTTCACACTTACCTACTTTCCAATAAACATTTTTTTCTTCCACTCAAGTTTGCGTTATATACAATTTGATTTTTTTGGTTTCCACCCGAAATAATTACAAAAAAAAATATTCAAAGAAACAATTAATGCCACCTAAAAGTGACTAAAAAATCAATAAAGTAATAAAAGCAACTCAACCTTATTCACCACTAACAAATGAAAAATATTTTCCAAGCATACACACTACAGTAAATGTTTAGTCATTCTGTAAAGACTAGTCAAATGCTACAAAAGAAGAGTTGTACTTTTTCAGAGAACGTACCAAATTTGTCTGCAGTATTCAGAACTTTACGCTAAGGACAGATGAAAACAAGCCAAACAGCAAAAATCGTACACTAGAATGACATACTACAGTATGCCACCTGTACTTTCGTCAGAATGGCATTACCTGGATTTGGACTGGCAATACAGTTTGTCTCCAGATCAGCAACATACCGATAAAGGCATAGCCGGTGGAGGAGTGGCCGTATCGATAACGGTATTACGTCTGTGATCTAGGGATGGACCGAGTTGCTAGTTCGAATCTGGGTCATGCGACTGCGACGAAACGTTAAATGCATAAAGGTGGCTTACTGTACTACATTAATTCTAGTGTATAATTTTTGCCGTTTGAGTTTTTTTCTTCTTCCCTTTACATAATTTACAGCGATATGTGTATATTTATTAACCTTTACATTACTTGGATTTTTATTGATATTACGCTCAGTCATTATCCTGCCACAGAACCAACACATTCCCTTTACTGACTTTAAAGGACAAGTTATTAATTTAAAATAAATTAATTTGCTTTAGAAATCGAGACTTAATTTTTAAAACAAACAACTGATTCTTGTTTGAAGCTGCTTTATGTAATTGCACCAGTTTTTAGCACCTTTTGTAATTGTAGACCACAACAATACCAGTTTAGTTTACCACTGATTAGTGTTAGGTGCCCAATATTACCACAAATGAGTCAGCAACCAAAAACGTTGCAACCCCAGGAAAACGTCGCAAATTTAGGGGAGTGTCTGGCCAAATCATTGTTAGAAGTGCTATTTTAATATGCTAGATAGTGCACCAATATTGCACACATTCCAAATAACCCACACATGAAAACAAACCAATCACACCATGTCACATCAGCAGTCAGCATCAAGCAATTGAGTGTTGACTGGAATTACTATTATGAATGACTGATCGTCCGTTTACAAATTTATTATTACCTTGACGCACTAAGCTCCTGTCACATTAAACACCTGTTGTTTAAAAAGCAATGTTCCTAAAATTAGCCTCAATTGCCTAAAATTGGCCTATAATGACATGGCACATACCTCTAACCAATCTTGGACGAGTAATGACCTCTACCAACATATTCTCTACCGATGTAGACATTTTGAATTGGGAGTTTTCTTTTTTTGAGTGATAATTGTTTTTAATCAGCTGAATCTTATTTTTGGTTTATCGTGAAGGAAGCTCATTTTAAATTCATAATTTAAGTTTGAAATAGCTTTGTGTAACAAAGTTTCTCGATTTTTTGTTTAAAAGTCTGTGTTCCTTACATAATTCCCTAATAGAATATTGTAGCATTAAGGTGTTCTAAACAGGATCTTTTAAAATTTTATTTTGTACCTTTTGTAGCCTGCCAAAAAGGGTTAAAGATGCGAAACCCTGCACTTCAATACTGTATGCATCTAAGATGACTGGTTTACCAATGCGTCAAAGACGATTCATGAATTTGTAACGATTATTTAAAATCAAAAGAAAATAGCACGTATACTTAAGTTTCACTAACAGAATTTTTCATACAATTACTGATAGAATTTTCTTACAAATTACAACGTACAACCAACTTACTGTTGATCACTGATACTATAAGAATAAAGTATGCCGACAAATCAAACGCTGGTAAAATGACAAATTCGGTAAAGAGTAGCTGCCTCTTGACAATCAGTGGCGCAACTAAACATTGCAGTTTAAGCAGAAGTCCTCCTTATCCCATCCCTGTTCCATCATCAGAAACCGTTCACACATGAAAAACACCAGTCTAATGGAAATTCAACAGCAGGTGTGTTAAGGTGCAAGATGCACATATGAGACTGCATACACTAATCAACGGAAGCTGATTCATTTTTATCAGGCATGAGGAGTGGACAATTTCTTTGCAAGTGAAACACACATTGGCCTACAGTTCTTAACTGGCAAACGTTTATGCTACAAAATGCAAAATTCATCCACATATTAATTTTAAAAACACCCAATTTTCATGATGTGACGTCTCAGTCAGCAAAATGGTTGGTGTGTAGACATATTCAAGAAGCTAGGGATGCATCGAACATAAAAATTTCTGAATACCGACTACACAACCTAATACTGAACATGCCAAATAATGAATACTGAATATACAACCAAATAGTCAATTTGCCGAATACAATTTGCTGAATACCCACTACACAACTGAGTAGTTAAACTGCCGAATACTGAATATTGGGCACCAAACAATTGCCAAATTCAGCCGAATTCCAAATTATTCAGCCGAATTCTGAATTGCCGAATTCAGCCAAATACCGAATTGTTTGGCCCGTTCGACTGAATACTTGAACAAATTCTCTGCTGAATACCAGTAAATAAACATATAATATTGATTAAAATGTGCGACCCTAATGATTATAGGTTGACACATTAATTGACCAGGTTTCCTGATCAAATATGCTGAAAAGGAGGTAAAGGCATACAACACACATTTCGGTCTTTTGAAATTCTTACCCTCCCCTCATAAAATCTAGTTCGTATCACGCCTTGAAAAAAAGCTATCACCTATAATTTTTCCTTCATTTAGGAATGCTAGCAGACAATTCTTCACAAACCAAAAAAAAAAATGCTTAGCTAAATTTTCTTACATTAACAAAATTGTATAAATTTATAATAAAAAAATTATTCGGCCAAATACCTAATACAAATACCTAATATCAATATTTGGCTACAATCAGTATTCGGCCGAATACCGAATATAGTTATTTGGTCAAAATCAATATTTGGCCGAACACCAAATACTTGGGAATTTTTCAGCTGAATACCGAATAATTGCTGAATACTCAGTGCAATTCAATAAGAAACCTCTGATGATGGAGTTTAGTAGACAATGTCATATTTGTATTTCAGTAAGTATACCACCTACAAATAGAGACGACAAACAAATGTCATGATTTGGTTGAGTCCCTGTTTTTAATGTAATTCTAATATCGACCAATATTTGGCCCCATTTGGTATTAACATAGAACACATCCTTAAGCTCGTCTAACTGCTCAGTGACCAATAACGACCGTTTCAATCAAAAGTGACATCAGGCGACAATGTTTTAGAATGTGTTGCTGGATGGATCAATGACCAAAATGACAGTGGCAGCATACGTCATCAAAGAAGTGTTTTAAGGACATATGCTCACCATTACTCTTGCATTATACTTGCATTGTTAAGTTAAGCATTGGCCAATAAATATGTTTCTTACTTATTGTTTCTTACTTATGTACCTCCAAATACACAGAAACTGAAGTTAATAGGGCATTCCAAAAGTGTCTTTGGAAACTAACATCACCTTTCCACGCAAATGATAGCTCCATCCAGAGTCAGTCAATAGCCTAAACTGTACCTAAAATTAAACCACCTTTGTAGGCTGTTGTGATTAGTTATGCTCCTATTTTACTTCAATTCCACACTGCCATGCTTTATTAGAAAGCTTGTGTATAGTTCGGACAGTGAGCCTCAGTTCAGTTCTCCAGCTATTCCTTCAAATGCCAAAACGTACAGAAAAAATTACCAATAAATCAAAGACATTCCACTGCACATTATCAAACACATCTGTAGTTATAACCGACTTGGCGAAGCAATGGGCATTGGCGGTACAGGGAGGATTAAAGCTTAAATTGTATTTCTTTGGTACTGCCATAATTTTCACAAAAGCTTCTTTCAACATAATACAATTAAAAAAACTTAACAGTGTCTATAGGTATATTCATTTGGTTTGTTAAGATAGAGATATGCCTTGTATCCATGATGACAATTCTGCAAGTTCGCTCAGGTCTGAACCAGAAGCTGCAGCAGCCGAGTTGGCAAACGGTACCTGATCAGCCGGCAAAAGAAGTTCTGCAGCGGTTCTACCAGTCAAGTATGCTCCATGGGTGGTGGAGAAGAATGTTGAGTGGGTGGCCTCTCCAGCAAAGATCAGAGTCGGCTGCAAAACAAGTTTCAATTACATCAGACTACAGAAGATCACTATCAATGCAATGCTACCGCACCTCCTTTAGGTTTCCCATGAATGGACAGATTCTAATTATAAACCCAATTTTTTTTAATTTACTTTCCCTAACTTACGACCTTCATTTTGTATCATGGCTAGAAATTTTTTCTGGAGAAGCAACTGTTTTATGCCCCCCCCCCCCCCCCCATATTATAATTTTCACACCTCTTCACCCCCACACACAAAAATACTGGTAATTGTCCAATAGATTTCTCTCCCATTTTTTCCACTAAATGTTGGTACTGAAACACCATAATATTTCACACAACTATGTACTCCCCCGCCTCAAGCTACCGGACAACGGTAATAATTAATCCAGAAAGCTTCCGAAACCATTTACAGAGGTCGCCGAGACTGCTTTCTCAATTAGGGAGTCCCAGCATTTTACTTCAGTTCAGTACTTGTGCGCAACTCACGATTAATTAATGTGGAAGATTAGACTTCTTGTTGTGTCAAAAAAGTGAAGCTGACTTAATGCCAACGACAACTGTTGGTTTGTTGCAGATTGCACATTTGTTAGGAAAAAAATTATAGCCATACAAAAAAATTTGGTGAAGATGTGAAAAAACTACTAAAAAACTTGTCTATTGAGTTACGCTGCTTCCCTCCCTCCTGGTCACTTTTCCCTCAGCTACATAAGACTGACAACGTCAGTATCATTTTACTTTTTATCCTGGGCGACAATTTTTTGTTCCATTTCAGATAGTACTTGGGTTTAACAAAATGCAATAAAGAGATAGTAAGTACGTCGGAAATAGTTAACGACAAACACACTCGTACACAACACAATGTAGTACAGGCAGCCATCTTACATTGTCGGCTTAGTTTTACCTGCCTTTATGATTCATGTGCCACACTTGTCAATACATAACTATTTAATATATAATGATTAATTTAAAAAATGGGTTGGGAACAAGTAAAACGATTCCAGCATCTCAATTTTCATTCACCCCCCCCCCCCCCCCCCTCCCAAATCCTTTGGCATGCTTTCTCTCACATCTAAATTGAGTGGACAGTTTTTTTAAACATGGGTTACCTGTAAAACAGCTTTTCAGCAGCAGGTTTGAAGTGTTCCACTGCCCAACGCCAACCACAAATATGTAGCATTGATTTATTTTTCGTTTATTTTGCACTCATGTAATAGTTTTCCCAGAAAAAAATATATTTACACCAAAGCATTTGTTTTCTTCACATGGTGTGAACGGCATTTGCTAAAAAAAAACTTGCACAGGAGTACACAGGAAGGAATAAAGCACCAATGACAGTGACCTTATCGATCCGATTCTCAGAATTTTGCAGATACCCGTACCAATATGTAAAATTTAGTCCTTAATTTTTCATACCGATCATGAGTTATACCTGCTTCACAATTTAAATAATTATTGAATTACTGAATCGCCAACGTTTAAGTTGCAGATGTTGATCCTGCAACTGACCCGATCCAGTAGGCAGTGATGCAGTCAGTGAACACAAACCCTCCACAAGTACGAAACAAAAGTATTACCTTGTGCATTACTGTTGTGAAGTAAACAAATCATGCTCTGTGTGTTTACTTGCTCACATATAATTCATTGGCATTTATTTAAAACCGAAGTTTATGTGGTTGGAGAAATATCACCAAGTATAATTGTCTTGACAACTGTAGGAAATTCGCTTCATTGTTGCTATTTAGTGTTCAATCATGTTTAAGTGCGGAAGCTAATTTCCTACTTTAGTAGCATACTGAAACATCAAAACTGGTTCTGTTACTAGAAATATCTGAGGCTATGCCAGTACCGGTACTGATACTGGTTCCATAGATATCAGTAATAAATTGTTATCTATAAACAAATCACAATAATATCAGTCCTGGTTTTTCGATGGTTCGGCGAGATTTTGACCAATTTTGATGTCCCACTACACCACATGAAGTTTTATCCTAGAGTTTGGAGCTAACCCTAAGTAGAAACTTGATTCCATTTACAACTATCATAACTAACATTTAGATAACATTTAGAACTATTGCTTCATCAGCTCCTGGAACTATTCAGCAAAAACTGTCACCGAAGAAAATGGATATTTGGGAGCTTAAAGTTGCAATTATTTTCATCCTAAAAGTTCCTCTTAGCCGACTAAACGAGTAAAAAATACGTAAAAAATAATTAGGCTTTGGAGGTTTGTTGCACGTCCAT
>JAHWFP010052546.1:0-20916 GCA_023313725.1 Lithobius niger | reverse complement strand
GAGAAGGGGGAGTATCTGACCCTGCATTAGACACGCTTCCTACTTCTATTGGTGTTGCAAATTCCTTCCATGAAGTTATGAAAGCAAAACAAAATTTTTAGCACTATTCTTAGCAATTTTATAAGTATTAAAATCTATTCCGCTTTCTTACACTCATTTTTTTTTAGGGGGGGGGGGGGGTGAGATTAAAAAAAATTTACTGGCCGAAGTTTTTAATGTTAAACTTTCTGATAAAAATGTCCTGGAGTGGGCTCGTGAAGAAGTCATCACGTCCAAAATGTGAAGTCCTTGTACTTGTACGAATCTGTTACAACATTCCACACAAGGCAAAAAAGTTGTTGCATCTATTTTGTTAATTTAATTTACCATTTTTGCCAAACGTTCATATTTATGCTAGCTAAACTTATAGCATCACCAGGAAAATTTAATGCTTGAGTTTTTGTGTCTTTTTTTTTTGGCTATGCGCGCTTGGGTACCTTACCTAATTATCTTTTCTCAAAATGCATGCCTCACTCACGCTGCCGTGCTCGTTGCGGCTAAATATATAACATCAGAAACCTCAACTAATCAAAGCCGCCTTCCAAGTAGGAATCCTTCTTTAACTTCGCTATTAAATTTGTGCCGAATATTTTGAGTCGATGAAATGGGATTTGGCGAAACGGGAATTCCCCTTTCGCCGAGTTTTAAACAGAAGTTCATTTTCGGCAAACGAGAAAATTTTTGGAAGAACAGGATTTAGCAAAACGGGTAACAACCTTGGTGGGACGTGTGTGTGTGTGCAACAGGAATACACGCAACCGTAAAGACAAAATGATTTCGTTAATGACACACATTAGCTTCATTTAAAATAGTCTCGACACCGTGTTGCATGGATGAATAGGCCTACTCTTGAACCGAATTCTCAGTTAGCTGCTGCTTACGAAATTAAAACGGCAGGTAAAAAAAATTCAGCCAGAAAGCTTAAAATAATAGGCCTTAAATAACGTTGCCATGGCAGCGTCAATTCTCCGCACCGTGATGCATAAACGAATAAGCTTACTCTCGAACAAAATACCCTGCTATCTGCTACTTGCGAAATTAAAACGGCAGATAAAAATTAGGCTTACAAGTTAACACATTTTTAACCGGCAATTTTAATGTTACCGAATATACTGTTGAATTATATAATAGAGATCGCTGTTGCAGTGCGTGATAGAGGTGGGTGCCTCAACATTTTCGAAAGTGGTGGAAGTGTACAGAAGACTGGGTACGACTAGGTAGTTGCTGCAGCCGCCTGTTTTTATATAGAGCAGCGAATATAACGCCATACTGGCTACGAGGCTAGCTTCTGGAGCCGGTAGGTACAAGGGGCACTGGGTATAGGCAAAATATTATTTTATGTAGTGTTTTAAGCCAATGCTGTGAAAGCGGTTTTCTTCGGCCACAAAATTGCACAATTTCTTTGGATTTGTTGGCAGTTGCTGCTTTTTGCAGCAGCGGAACCTTTTCTTTTACGATTTGTAATCCTAATATATGTTTCGCAGCGTAAGGGGTTGGACAAAACGACGTTTTTTAGGCATAAGAAAATTGCTCTCACAGCATCGGCTTGACTGAAGTCGCCGTCGTTTTCATCTAGTGCCCCTTGCAGCTACTCAACGACCGTCCAAAGTAGCAGAAATATATACGGCGCATGCGTCTATATGACATCAAATGGTGCATTCTTAACAAGTAGGGCGTCTGTCTAGCATGTGTTCGACGTTCTGGATTTATCCCGCTTCTGGAATCCGATTTGTTTAAAAAAAAAAAAAAAGAGTAATAAGGAAAAAATCCTTGCACCGGAAAAAATATTTCAGTATATTGAAGTTAAACTAAATTGGAAAAAAAAAAAATACAAAAAAAATACAGACAAGGCACCGCCGAGATTCGAACTCAGGATCTCCTGTTTACTAGACAGGCGCTTTAACCAACTAAGCCACGGCGCCACGGAAGCCTGTCGAAGCAGTCAACACTATCTAAACATGTTCAGCGTTGAGGATCGCAGTGATATTGTTTGACTCAAAATAAGACGGAAAAAAAAAGGATTACAAAAGCAATAACTGATTAGCAGACAAAAACGACTCGTCTAATGTTTCACGTAAGGTTTAACTGAACCAAAGTCAAAACAGCAATGGAACACAAATAAGCTTTCCTGTAAAGTTTCATATACACAATGTTGCTACTTTACTTTACTGTTTCCTTAACCATTGCAACAACCAAAAAAAGAAACAATGAAAATATTACAAAAGAGGAACCACAGTTATTTAATGTATTATCTAAAACAAAGCCACAAGGGTGAAAGAAACTGCCAAGTTTCAGTCAATCAAAGTAGTGATATAAGAGCAAAAATGGCTGCCACCAAGTTACTACATTAGTTGCCAAGCTAATCCCACCGACTATTACTTAACGCGTTAAATGAGAAACTTGAGCATATTACGGGATGCAACAATGGTCGGGTTTTTCAGCTAACCTTTTATCCACACAAAACCAAAACTGGTTGAAAAACCTGCCAAGTTTCCAAATACGGTCGGCCTTTGAAGAAAGCGATGTCATTCCACTAGGGAAAGGCCACCAATCACCTTGGCGGCCTTTTCCTGGTGGAATGATATCACTACCTTCAAAGGGCCGACGGTTTTTGGAAACTTGGCGGGTTTTTCTACCAGTTTTGGTTTTGGGTGGATATCACAACTTTCATAGGACTGTGACCGTACATAAGGTTACACCGTCTGCTTAAATTAAGTTGCTTCAATCCCATTTTTGCACACACTGGCTGACAATCGCTGATTTCGTTCGCTTCGCTCACTCGATCAGCGCATCCCCTTCATTTATTTTGTTTATCCCTGCACCTTCCCCTTAATTTTTCAAGATTTCGTTCACATTTAGTCATGCAGAAATCCCCCGAAGGTCGCTGTTACTAAAAAACAGCAGAACGCGAAGCATTTTATTTTGCGGTTATTAACAAAAAACCCATTAGCTCGTGGATGCTCGTATTGTTGCGTAACCATCATCTAACGTGCATCCCCTTATTCTCACGCAATCTTTGGCAACGTTAATGTTTCTTTATTTTGTCCTTCGTTACAGTTCAGTTTTTAGTTCGTCGCGGCTTTTAAATCATCTAAGGACCAGTCTTGATTGTTCAAGCCATTGTTGCTCGAAATCTTTGGTTGCAACTTGGAAAAGAAACGAAATTTAAATTCACTGGTGGCGAATTTCAAAACCCTCCCACGTATTTGTCCTGACCCCTACAACCAACAAAAAGACCATGATCACCATGCACCCGTGTGCAAAAGTTCAGCTTCGTAGGCCTTCTCAATTTTGCGCTAGCCATGAGCAAAAAGTCTATGGGATTTAACATGGGAAAAATCTTACTAGCTAGCCAGCTAGCTAGCTAGACAGTAACATAAAAACAGCGTTATTGACTCATCTTTTTTTTCCATGATTGGTGGACACTCATCCTTTTAATTTTAGTTTTTCTTAATCTCTGACCCTTTCCCTTACATTTTCCACAATTTGAAACATCTCTGTCGCATTGGAATTTATCCTCGACATGCCAAAATATGCTTTCAGTTGCTTACAGTTAACAGACACATGTCTGCTAGTGAGCCACCTTTTTATTATTAACAATCAATTTTTACATGTCTACATGGAATGATCTACTGTTACTTGACGGTGACACACTAGCGTGTGTGTAGAACTAATACTCGGTGTGATTAGCATGGCAACTCGGTGGCAGCCATTTTTGCTTTTATATCACTACTTTGATTGGCTGAAACTTGCGGGTTCTTTCAACTTTGTGGGTTTTGCTTCAGATATCACTTCTTTTGTAGTTTTTTTTTGGGTGGTATCTTACTTTTGTCAGTGCCCAGTTATCTATTATCTGGCCAAGTTTGGTCGAAAAATATTGAACAGGAAGGGAGATGTTATTTTTTTAAGTTTTGCTGGAGTGAGGAATCATATTAGAAAACAAAAACGAACTCATTTGATGCTTAAGGTAAGGTTTAACTGATCAGAAGTCAAAATAGCAAAGGAGCACAGATAAACTTTCCTGTAAGGTTTCAGAGTTGTACTGTTTAGTCCACGTGAAACCTTACTGATCCAACCGTTACACACGTAAATACAATTAAAGCCAGAGCCCAAATTTCAAAACTTTTAATGCCCCAAACAAATGAAGAATAATGTAAGGCTACACACTCGACTTTCTTGGCTAAATTTTGACAGTGTTCTTCAGTCACGTCGTCCATATTACCCTTGATGATACATATATCATTTTTCAAGATTTTCAAGCACTTTTCCAGGCATGGAATTTCATTATTACTTTCCATGACGTTTCTAGGTTTTCAAGAACTCGTGCGAACCGTGATTTTGCCTGCAGAGCTGTGCTAAACACACTAAGACCATACGTTTTTTAACATTTTCCAACGATGTCATTTAGCCAACTACGATGCACCAGTCATTAGCTGATGTATCGTGTGCAAAAGTAAAAATGGTGAAGACAATTGAACAACACAGCAATAAGGTTTCACGTGGACTAAACAGTACAGCAACACTGCAGTATCTCAAATCACGGAAGTTTATGTTCCTTTGCTGTTTTAACTTCGGATCAGTTAAACCTAACTTTAACATCAAACGAGATTTCTAATACAATTTTCGCTCCTTTGATAGCAATATTAAATCCCATACCCCACCCTCCCCCCCCTACCCCCCCCCCCAAAAAAAAAAAGAAAGTTCTAAAAAATTCCAAATAGGCACCGCCGAGATTCGAACTCAGGATCTCCTGTTTACTAGACAGGCGCTTTAACCAACTAAGCCACGGCGCCACGGAAAACACGAGCTGCAGTCAACACTATCTAAACATTCAAGTTGAAGATTACTATGGAAGTGTTTTATCTTCAGACATTAAAAGAAAAAAAAAGTAAGCATTACGAAAGCGGGAACTGATAACCATATTCATGAAAGTCACTCTGGTAAAATAAACAACTGCTCCCTGAAATGTTTTTATTACAGTTTTTTTTTTTTTATTACTAATTATCACGATCGGTTCAAATTTTTACGCGATTCGATTTATTCCTCCTATCTTTATATGAGTACAACACGGCGTATAACGAAAATAATTTCACTATTTAATTCGACAAACAGGTCAACCATTTATTTACATCATCGTACAGTTTCCTAGGGTACCGTTCTGTATTTATCGGTGGACGGGGGGGGGGGGGGGGGTTTTTATTTTTTGGGGCCGTCTATACGTACAGGTAGCTTCAATGGACATTTGCTTTTTGGGGAGATTGGGGAAGGGAGATTTTTTAGAATGGGGGAAGACTCACTAAAACGAGGCGGTTATACGTCCATGTCATTTCCCCTCCCCCCCCAACCCCCACCGGGCCCATATTCAGTTAGTTTGCCGTCAACTCTTGCGTTCTCGATTTTGTCTACAACATCCACCCAAAACCAAAACTGGTATAAGAGAGCCACCAAATATCCAAAAAGGGTCGGCCTTTAAAGTAGTGATATCATTCAGGGAAAGGCCGCCAAGGTAATCTAATTAGCCAAGTTAATCGCACTGACTAATAGTTCGAAAGTTGAATGAAAACTAGAACATTTGCTACTCGCGGTAGTAATCTACAAGTTTTCATTTAACGTCCAAAGTGTTATTCAGTGCGATTAAATTGGCTAAAAGGATTTTAACCTTGGCGGCCTTTCCCTGGTTCCATGATATCACTACTTTCAACGGCCGACCATTTTTGGAAACTTGGCGGCTTCTCTAACCAGTTTAGGTTTTGGGACTATGAATGTCCAAGGGTTATTTTAGAGAACCAATTCAATTTATTTAGAGAGCCGGCTCTTTGCAACAAAAATATATTCTGACAATTAAGTACTTAAACGAAGCGCGTATAACCTATGCAACCTCCGTTTGGTAACAATAAATTACCCGGAAAATTTCGTGAAGCAACGAGGAGTAACAAAATCAGTCAACGTTCATTACTCCTTGTTCCCACGGATCTTTAAATGCTCCTGACATTATGGGAATCGGCTCGAATATAGCTGATATTATACTGATGGCTGATAATTATGTTAAGTAGCTTATAAGATGTGTCTGGTGGTGAATACGCCAAAGGAACGATTCCATGACATAGACATGAGCTCTCTCTTATATTTGGAACTCATTATTTTAGTTCAGTCACCGTATGAGATGACGTCATGAAGTACTCATTCGCCATTATGGTAACATGAATTTAAAAAGGATATACCGACCTAACGAGATACGTATACATTTTACTTATACCACTTCCACACTGGACCCGAACACCGCATTTAGTGTTTGGGCCCCGACTTGTACCCACAGGCAAAAACCGACATCCTTCCTTCCATACCCCTTTCCACCCCCCTTCTGAACTCCGACATCGCGTCCAAAGTCCGGACTTTAGTTAATCTTTCTTTCGCTACAACATTTTCGGCGCTATCTCTTGTGTCTTTTTCCCCTCCCTCCCCCGTCCCTTCCTCCTGCTTTTCCTCCCTCAGCGCTCCAAGAGTCAAAATGTTTTCCTAAAGCGCGGGCCCGCGCTGCGATCCTTTCCGTATTAAAACACGGGGTTGGAGTCGGCATATCAAGTCCCGACTTCGAGCAGGACTAGAAAATTCGCTTCGCTCACTCTATTGACGTTGATCCATGCGTCACATAATTTAATCGCTTACCAGAACATAACAAAATCGATGTTCTGCTTATACGATGCAACCTAAGTAATGGCTACAGCATGGATTTTGCAACAATGGGCCGGCGTAAGCTATTTAATGCACACTTTTGGTAGAGCGACGTCCGAGGAGGTGTGAAATCGTCCGAGGGGGCGAAGCCAAAGAGGATGTTCTACACCACCGAGGACGTCACTCTACCATAATGTGCATTAAAAATCGTTTACACCGGCCCATTGTTGCAAAATCCATGCTATAACTGGCTTATAACCCTATATTCGTTTCACGTAGCAGCGCCGAACGTAAATACCGTTGTAGGATGAAGGGAGAAGTTTTCATTTTCTAGTTTTCCGAAGTTCGAACAACAATCGGCAACAATGCTTTAACAGTGTACTTTGATATGATGTTCCATGTGTCGCATTGTTACAATAATTTCGTTGTTGACTGAAGGGGCAGTTTCTCATTTCCCTATAGTGTTCGTCGAAGAGGAAACTCGGAATCAAGCAACAGCCCGTTCCACCGAGCAACGATGCTTTAGTATATCAGCATGGGGACTACTTTAAGAAATAAACGCAAAACTGTACAGCTTTATTAACTTACAAATAATGTTGCAAACAATGGGATTACTTGCAGGGTTTGTGTCCTACAATGCTCTGAAAGACCAAGGTTAGCGAAAAATTGACGAAATAATTCTTTTAATTACTTAATCCAGGAGTTCAGGAATGGGAAATGAAATTGTTTAGAGTGCCAAGTATTCCCATTCAAAATAGAGATTTCAAAGCCAAAAGTGGCTGCCACCAACTTTCTCCTGCCAACCCCGATCATTAACAGTGAACTGACAACCGACGGTATTGTGAAACGGAGTTTAAAACTGATTCACATGAAGAAAGAAAAAACTACATAATGACAGAGCTTAACTTACAGGCAAACAGTTTGGTTATTACTTGATTGTCTTCTAAGGGTGCGGCCATGGCAACCATGTCATCTTGGCTCTGATTGGTGGAAAACGTCCAATCGTCGGTGGCATTGTCAGTGTTAGGCCACGTGTCATAGTAGGAGACAGTCGACTGGTTGGAAGTAATGTTGCTGTGTGTTGGATTGAGCAAGACCAGCCTTGGTCCAGCAAGGAGAACTAGAAAAAATAGATACAAAACAACTATGAAAGGAATCACCTAGAAATTGATTAATTGGTGAATGTCGGATCAGAGCTGCTATACCAGTACCGATAAAACCTCTTTTTTTTTCGATGATTGTTGTTTTTTTCCCACAAAACGAGCACCATGCTCTACTTACACTGAAAAGACCATACCTTTCCACTTATTAATTATATAAATCAAAGTTTTACTCGTCTCTGAATGGTCACCGACAAACAAACCATAGATATCTACATATCTCACTTACCAGAAGCGGTTTGCGTTCAGTTTCATTATGCCCGTATCAGGGCAATTACCTAACATTCGTGGTGCGTGTGGTAGTCTCTCATCCTATGCGATAACAGAACTGGAAGCTGCCACCCATCTAGCTAGCGAATACGTTCGTTGCTATTTTAAACGACTAGCCCGCTCTAACCCTTTTTTAAGGGGGGGGGGGAGGGGGATTAAAACAGTGCGTATGAACGTATAAGCATATGAACTCTTTCGGACAGAGAAATACAATCATGGTTCAGTAGTCTCATGGGCAAATACAGACAATTGTGGGATGGGAGCGGAACATTTTTTTTAATTCTATGAGGTGTAAAACAGGTGACCATTTATTTTTATCAGGCCTTGACAATATCGTTTTTTGCCTTTCTCCTGTGCAATTCTCCATATTTTATTAGACTTTTTTTCCTAGCTTTTTCCAAGTAGGGTTCAAGTACAAAATGTTGCCCCCCCCCCCCATGAGAAAATAAATTTAGGGGCAGTGAATCCCAACCCCCGACAAAAGTACAGTGAATGTACCTCCCCTCCCTCCAATTCGACTCATGAATCTTGGGCCTCCTGGGTTGGGAGGTTGGAAGCTATGCTACTTTTCTTCCTTTTCCCTCTTCTATTCGCTTTTGCCATGATCCAGGCGTGCAACGCCACGCTACGCCACCGCCGCTGCCAGTCACAAAATTAAACTCCACGTGCACCATCGCTGGTCAGTTTTTTTTTTCACGGCGCGTCGCCGCCGCCGGTACATCTGCCATTATTTTTAACAAATGCAGCACAAAGAGTCGCTACAAACTTTGAAATGGAGCTAATGATCATCCAACAGACAACGAAATTGTCGTCTGTTACGTTGGTTTTTAACAACCATCTATATTCTTACCAAACGGTACCTTCCTAAACGACCAAACAGAGCAAACCAAACGCATCACTGTTGGTGACAGTTTGGCTCATTCCCTGCTAATAGCCGTGTTGACGCGGCTTGATTGACGTCAATATCGTCAGCGATGAATCTGTTTCCGGCAAAACTGTTACGTCACGTATGCTCAAACTTCCACCCCAGCAAACCACCTCCCTGAGATAGTTCGCAATTTGGCATTGCTCTCGCCTGGTCACCTCTATTAGCCAATCCTGGTCAAATCCATTAGCCAGGTCTGGTCGCGGTGAAAGTATGACGTATCGAATACTCTGCTGAGCTTGTTGACCTGTGTTGTAGTTTAGGGAGGTACTGAACGGTTAACGCAACATCACTGCGCACGCACAACGCGTCAAGTTCGGAGCCAAACTGTCTCTAACAGTGGTGGTTCTGTTCGCTCTGTTCGGTGTTGTAGGAAGGTACTGAAAATAGGGTTTCAAAGGGTTTATTCACTCCTGGTCATTCTTAAACAATGTGTTCTGCAACAATTACAAAGTAAATAATTTTCAGCAAATTGAAGAGAAAAACCCGCAAACTTGACGAAAACGATGTTGCCTAACATTTTTGCAAGTCGCCACTGTTCCTCCGAATTTTGGCGCGCTGCCTAGACCTGCCGCGAAAAAAACTGATCTTCGCCGCCACCGACCGAGGAATAATTCATCGGCGCACACCTCTAATTCCCGGCTCATCTTAATTACGATCGAACGATCGAAAAAAATAACCCACTAAATGTGAAAAATGGCCTCGCTTCGCCGCCCAACACTCGAAATCTACCATTGGACAGAAAATCAAAGCAAGTTATTAAAAAAGCCGTTAACATGTGTATGTGTGTGTGTGTGGGGGGGGGGGGGGGGGAGGAAACACTTCAAAAACACGAGCGATGGATGACGAAAGCTGAAAAATCCAACCCTGACAGTGAAACACCACACAAAACAAGATAATTGGACTTTCCGTTGCCCCAATATTGCTGTTTACGAATCAGATCGTGCCGTTTTAAGCTCGCTCCCTTTCGAATCAGGGGCTTATTTTTTTTTATATCGACTTCTTTCAACAACTAGACAGACAAGCAATTACTAAATGTTCTAATTGTTCCGGATAAGCGCATCCACGTCACTGTCAAAGCGCTTCCTACACAAAAAATGAAAACGCAGCGATGTCCAGGAAAATAGATACAAGCCCCGCCCATCTTGGTAAATACCAAATTCCAGCAGCCGACGTATTGACGGAACGCGGCTTTTAGGTGCAATTTATGTTTCCATTATTTCTGGTTGTGCTATCGATCAGATTGCGGGAAACTGAAACCAGAGATAATTGCATCGCCATTGCAAAAGGTTGGGGTGGAGGGTATGATTATGTCAGCTGGCAAAACACGAAAGCTTTATCGCCACACGAAAACTCCCATGCCGTATTATTATGCAACAAAACGCAGTTGAAACACGTGTGTCACGGTCCAAATACTCTTTTCATGCAATCTTTTATTGACCGAGTGACCATTTTTCCCGATAAAAGCGACAGCCCGCCCTATTACGCAGCTTTTACACGGTGCTGAAGAACAATTTTAGCATTAACCTGCATCCTATTATCTTTTACGTTCGACACGAGCATTACTTCTGATTGAGCCAGTTAGGCTAACTATATACGCGGATGTTGTTATGGAAACGTACAGCAGATTGTTTTTGATTTGGCAATTCTAGTGCCTAAAAAACACGGCCTGGTGACAGTTGGCCGAGTATACCGTCTCAGTTATTTATCCTCAGTGCCATACCCGGCTGTTTGAATATTTTTTAGCTAGAAAGGGATAGGTTTTGGGGAGATGCTTGGATGGTTAAAGTATTTTTATTGCAATCGCGCAAGAACAGCTCAGATCAGTTTTAAATTTTCTTGCTTTCTTGGGTAAGGGTGCGTTTAAGCATCGAACTAATTGCCTTTGCGTTCTCTCAGCTAGAATTTAATCGAGGTGGCAAAGATATCGTTTCCATGGTATAACAACGTGAGAAAATGCTTGCAGACTTATAATTCGCGACAGTAAGATTAGAATTCCTCGTAACGTAACAATTTTCCCAGTCGCTTCTGAATTCGCATTATTAATAGTTTTCGTCACGAGACGTCAGAGTTAAAACCGCCGCCACGTTGGACTTTCAGATGATTTATAGCTTCAAGCTACGAGAATGTAAAGGCGAGTTAGGGAACGTTTGCACAACCACTCGCATTTGCATTCTCGCAGCTATAAGCTAGAAATCATCTGAAATTCCAACATGGCGGCTTTAACTTAAGCCGGTTCGTAACGAAATCAGTCAATAATGTGAGTTCAGAAGCGACTGAGAAAACTGTTTCGTCAGGAGGAATTCTTCATCTTATTGTCACAGATAAGGCTGCAAGCATTTACTCAAACGATGTCGGATTTAGCAAATCCAGGTAGCGTTGTTACCATGGCAACGACAGCTTTGCCAGCGAGATTAAATTCTAGCAGCGAGAACGCAAAGGCGAGTCGTTGCGTAATCGCGCTCTCATTGTTTAAACGCGCCCTAACTCAGCATTCCATCAACTACAAGCAAAATCTAACTATTCTTGCTAAACGCTAGAATATTAAGTTGAAAAATAGATGCTCTAAATGTTAATTTTCAACATCATAATAGTGGTGAGCAACACACAATCGTTGCCATGGTTATATATACCAGCGATCTGTCTACCTGATTTATAGATTGCCACCCACTTGGATAAGAAATTATTAATTCCACTGATGGGTTTTCTTCAAAGCCAGTTTAAACGTGTTTACATATATATATTTTTTTTTAGATTTAGACAACGCATTTAGTAAATTTAGCCAAATGCAACCAAAAAGGTCAGCCCCCGAAAAATCCAGGATGCGCCATTGAAGTTTAAACCACCAGAATTAGTTAAATTAAGTTCCAATCAGAAGCTTTACAGAAGGAGAATTAAACGGAACGCATGAATGGAAACGAACGTGCGTCGTTGAGTGTGGCATTATTATTAAATAAAAAAAAAAACAATATAGTGGTGCAAGAAATAGACGAACAATGTTTCGAAAAAGTACACAACTTTCGTCATCAGGTTCATAAATAGTATTTTAAAACATGGCAAGGCCACTATAAGTCAGTTATAAGTCATCTTATGTTTAAGGCTAAAACCACAGTAATTTTAAAACAATAAAAGTCAAAAACCACCACTTCTGCCTCTTTTGGCTTTTATTGTTTTAAAATTAAATTTTTGTTTAAAACAATAAAAACCAAAAAACCACCATTTCTACTCTCAAAAAAGGCAGATGTGGTGGTTTTGGGGCTTTTATTGTTTTAAAATTACTGTGGTTTTAGTCTTAAACATAAGACGTACAATGTTTTAAAATTTTATTTATGAACCTGATGACGAAAATTGTACATTTTCGAAACGTTGTACGTCTATTTCTTGCAGTACTACTTGTTTTTTTCTTTAATAAAGTTGTTTCCGTGCTTTTTATCTACGTGCTGAGTATAACGTAAATTTATAAAAACCAGTGACGTAACTAAATGTTTTTTCTGTGTGTGGGGGGGGGGGGGGGCGAAACTTACTCTCTGAAGACACTGTGTTCGAACTTACCGACTTGTATACACAGTTTGTGTAGTGGCAGTTATGCTTTGCATATAGAAGAATATGTTCTATCTCTACACAAACTGGTGCTGCAGGTACACAACTCGTGTGTTGGCTGTGCTGGTACCCTGAGATGTGTACAGCGTCTTCAGAGAGCACCCCCCCCCGCCCCCTTATTAGAAAATGTTTGACTACTCTATTTTCACTGTACGATTATTATTATTATTATTTTTTGCTTTACGTATTGAATGGTTTCATCAAAAGCAGAAAAGTTTTGAGGAGGAAAATAGCGAATAAATAGATTTTTTCGAGGAATTTTAACCCCCCTCTCTTCCCCCGTTAATTAAGTTACTGTTTAAAACTAATAAAAAAAAGGAGCCTCATTTGTGCTTCTGAGTCGGCTACTGGTATTTCCGCATACCCACTGCGATCGATGAAAAATCTGGCTGTTACAAGTGCAAAAGGTGAAACGATTCATGACACCGAAGACCCTCATTAAACTCAAATTGCTTGGAGGGGGGAGGGGGGGGGGAGAGGAGGAGTAGGATTGATGCATTACGTATTTGTCACGCATCATCGGGGTGAACGAATGCTCCATTTTCTATTATGTGAATGACTAAAAGGTTAAAGCAATCTGTACAGCTAAATTCATTTTTAATACCTTTCAGTTTTCTAAATTTTGACCTCTTTGTAATTCTCTGTAAGTAAGTTTTTGTTTGAGCGCGTCCAGTGCCGCAGTTAGGGGTGGTGAAAATGGTGCAAGGCATTCGGGCTTAGTGTGCGGGGGGGGGGCCAGGCGCAAAATTGACGCGTCAAGGGCCCAAAGGGACAAAATTCATCATTGTTTTGTCTGGGTTGGGGGCCCCTTCGTCCCAAAAATTGCGTATCTCTTGAGGGAGGGCCCAACAATTTGCCCTTGCACACCTCCTTGAAAAAAAAAACTAGTTGTGGCACTGACAACATCTTGAGAAGTGCATCCAAGTCTGGCGTCTTCATCACATTAAATCTATTGCTATAATAATAGGATGACCCGGACTTTCCACTCTGCCTTATGAGACGCATTTGCGTGTGCATGCTCCCCACCCTTACCTGTCTCTTAGGGACTGGTGGGGTGAATTCGGGGGAAATTAGGGGGTCATGACTATTTTGGACCCTCTCGAGGGGCACGCGTCACACATTTTTTAAGCCCCCCTTCAATAGGGGGTGCAAAAAAAAAAAACACTGACCAAACTGGTGGAAAACGTCATTTTTGGACCTAAAAAATGACATTTTCAGCAATCAAATTTCTGAAAATGTCTTTGATTCTGTATGGGGGAAGAGGGGGAGCAGCATGATGTAAGTTAGTGCTTACAAGGTTTTGATAGTATTATCACCAGAACTACGAAAATAGTTATTCCAATAAACTTTCTATAGTAAAAGCCTTGCTTGGTGTCTTGGCTTCTTCTGTCTTTAAGGTGCTGACTATATGTGACGCGTGTAGGCGTACAACCAAACAGTGTGCTAATCGTAGGCGTACTTATTGTATAGAACTTTTATAACTCAACCTTGTCCTTGCCTTAAAAAGGCACCCGTTTTCGTTTCAGATAGTGGTAACTTGTCGGTACAGTGCAGAGTGCTACCGGTACTGACTTTATTTGTCTACAGAAAATCATCTGCATGCGTCTCAATAGGCGTACGAACAGACCTTTTTTTAGCCTAATGATTTGGGCCCCTTACCCATTCTAACAAGCAGTATCATTCAAACAACCTTTGAAGTGCCTTTAGGATCTCCAGCGCTACAGGGTTGGTCCGAGTGCAACCACTGCCGTCCTTTAAGTAAGAAAGGGAGAGTTCGTTAAGCCAAGGCCAACCGTTCGTTTCTTACCTCCAGGCCCGTTCTCGGGCGGGTGAGATAACTTAATTCCAAATAATATTAGCAATTCTGACAGTGCCTACATAATTCCCACCTAACAAATATTGTACCATAAATTTGTAAATCCAAAATTGTATCACGACACAGTATAGTTTACACAACTTATGCACACAACCAAAACAGCAACTTCTACTATATAGTTAGTTCCAAGGAAGGGTATTAGGACCCCCGTGCACTAAGCGACCAAGCCGTGCGCGACGTTGCGGCCAACGAGAATCCTTACGGTATATGTAGCTCCACGCATTTGGCCGCCGCGGCCAGTCAGCCACAGCGTGCAGGCGACCATACTTGCTCCGAGTTCATTTTTCACCACGTGATCGAAAATTGTCAATGAAAAACGGACGTGGCCGCGCGGCAAGTCACCATGTTTTTTGGCCACGGCGACCACAGGCCGCACGACCTGGCCATCCAGTGCGCGGGGGCCCCACCATTTCAACGGATTTGAGTCAGTTACCTATCGTCAAATAAACAACAAATCAATTCCGTTTCTGCCTAAATTCCACTGAGAAGCAATTTCGTTCCAGATCAATTCCAATTCAAATACATGAGTCCGATTTAATTCCAACCAAGTCATTGCCACGTTTCAATGCAATTCAATGCATTGTTTTATTTTCCATTTGCTAATTCAAATCAATTAATTTTCGTCCCTCATTCTGACAAATGAATTCCAATTAATTTATTTGCTTTTGCTTCAATCATAGTTCCAGTCAATTCTTGGCTGCTTCAACAAATATTTTCACCAATTTCTTAATTCCACCCAAAGTCCAGCGTCCAGCATACTTTCAGGAAACATTTACGAAATGTAGGATACTGCCGAAAATTTAGACGATTTTGGTGAATTTTGGGGCTGAAATTGGTTTCAGCCCTGTATAATAATCGATTTTGTTTTTGTGGAATTGTCTTGAATTTAGTGTGGTTGCACCTGAAATTCACACTGAATCAAATCGGGTGAAAACAAGTCATTTTAAGTCAAATAAAAATCAAAGTCATTAATATATGACTTGGCAAGTTAAGTAAACCAAAGCGGTACATGAACTGAATTCGTTGTCATCAAGTCGATTCCTCCCAAGCCATTGTCTAATTTCGGAAAATACCCAAATCAAGTCTCGCGAAATTGAAGAATAATAAAATCAAATCCACCAATTCATTACTTGGAATTCCCCAATGTTGAATCAATTCCTCCAAGTCCACAAAAGTGGAATTGAGTCAAATTAATTCCAAGTCCGGCATTGACTTACGCCCATCACTGTTTAGTTCTAAACGAAGGTACTAAGAATTCAACACGACCTTAAGCGAAGCGTTTTAATCAATTGAGACAATAACTATAAAAAGTTTCAAAATCAAAATAAATTATTTCAAAAAAATTTTGGGCCACAATAAATCGTAGGAAAATTTCATAAGCTGTAGTAATATACGGAAAACCGAAAATCCTGAAGATCAACACGTTTTCTTAACAATTTGATAAAAACATGCGTTAGCCAAATGGAAGGGCTATTCTCGTATAAATCTATAAAATCTTGTAGAAATTAATCGTCGTAATTTTTTTTTAAACCACTAGTTTTATTCCACTCACAAAAATAAATTGTCAGAAATCAAAATATATTTCGTGATTTCGAAATTTTTTGGCCTGAACTTTTCCTTACCTTACCACTGAATGACAAGCAAATGTTTATTTGTCCCACCTTTTTAAAATCAGTTTGTTGCATACATCGTGGAACAGAAAATGAGGTTTGAAAGCACAGCTCAAGTCTTCCTTATTGATTTTTTCTACCCATTAAAACTGAATCTCTCTATCATACGTCGTTAAATTTGATTTAATAACCATCATTATTTACTTCTCCGAAAGTCATTAAATATTGCCGACTTTTTAAAGCCCATTTCTAAATATTTCCACGCACCTAAATGCCACCCAAAATTCCTGCAATTGTTCTAAAAGAGTGGTTTAAATTTGTCCGTTAGCTGGACGAGTCATTGTTGAAATTGGTTCCAGTCATCGGGTTCCCTGAATTGCTTGGCTTCTTTTCATCTTAATATTGATTCGGTTTTCAACGCCAGACACGACAACACCCCATTTCTGCTTGCATTTCTGTCAAGCACACGCTCCGACGTCAGTTGTAGGAGGAATTCTTCAGGAAAACATTTCCACTAGCACTGATATTATTTTTCAAACCAATTTAGGTTAAACGGATCATATTTTATTAAGAAACACGCTAGTGTGTCGCCCGCCAAGATTAGCGATATCATTAACGTCCGTCCTATGTATATATGACCATGGTGACCACTAGATACTTGTTCTTTTGTAGCTAATACAGTTTGCCTGTTTTTAAACATCTGTGGAAAAATAACAATGCTATTTAGGTCGCCTGACAACATAAAAGTCATTATTAGAGACACAGCTTAACGTTTTCTTGTTGAAAAACAGGCCTGAGTGACGTTAAAGGGACATAAATCCTTCCGGAATGTCGTACGACCCGTTCAGAATAGCGTTTACAACATTTACGCAGGTTAGAGTTAATGTCGCAAAATCATCTCGCACGAAAGAAATAACAAGAAAATGAATGTGTTTGCAGCATTTACATAAGTCTGAACTATTGTCGCAAAACTGGGTCATACAGGAAAGCCTACATGGATGCATGTACCTTTAATATGTGCGTAATTACTAGGTGCTAACTGCTAGATAAATTCAGGGAAATAAATTCTTCTATGTGGTGAATAATGACATTGCAAACTTGCTAAATCCACAAGAAAAAGAAAAGAAACGCTGGATTTTCAGCTTTTTATCTCGTCATTGCTAAGAGAGAAAGATAGGATTTTATCAATTTGAACCAAAAAGATGCGATATCTCTCCAAATCAAAACTTGTTAAGGATTCCCGCCAAGCTTTTCGGCCGTTTGAAGTCGTGATGTCAAATGCCAAGCTAATGCCACCGACTGATACTTCAAACGTTAAACGATTACCTGAAAATTGCGCAGTAATCAATTTTAAGATTTTTCAGTTAGCCCTCGGACTATTACTCGGTGGGATTAACTTGGCGTTTGATATCACGACTTCAAACGGCTGGTGGGAATCCTTCACAAGTTTTGTTTTGGGGAGCTGATGCTTGCACGAAAGAACTTTCACTATGCAAGTTTTTCCGAGTTTTTTTTTTTCACCAAGCTTCGTGATGCTAGATAGTTAAGACAGAAATCATGGCCGATCAGGGTGGGGAGCAAGTGTGGTATTCCTTCCTGAACCCGTGCTTCGAGATGGCCCAGCCTACCAGCTCGGGCTGGAAAAACATAAAACTGCAAAAAGGGTATTTTGTGTGTTCAGTTGGAAGCAGACCCTGGATTGCGAGGAGCCCTACGGGACTCCACGCCACGGTACTATTAACTGACACGAAAGAATACACGGATTCAAACGAAAAATCACAAAAATCAACAGAAGGCCACAAGAAACAAGAGAAACTCTCTGCTTGCCCATGGGCCCTAAACATACCTGTCCCAGAAATTGTTTGAGGGGGCCATAGACAATTTCAGGTCTGCAACTATAATTCTGGGCGCCCGGGGCGAACCCTTCAGTATGGGTCCCGGGGAAGTGCCCTCTCGCTCCTCCCACCCCACCGCTACTTACGGCCGTCAAAATTTGGAGCCATAGGCCATCATTTTATCCGACGGCGCCCTGGAAAAAAAAACAACACAACAGAACAATATTGTTTCACACGACGTAGCCTGAACCACCCTCCCCTCACTCCGCCCCACCCCAATTCACATGAGAACTAGCCGTATTAGCCTTTCTAACAGTGCGTTATTTCAGCAGCACCACACCAGTCACCTGCTGGCCATTCTGCCTGCCTGCAACACTACATAACCATTCCATCCTTGTTTCCTGGAATTGGAGTTCAAATTATAGTTCGTTGCGTTCGAGTGAAGTCTAGTCCGTTTATTATTTGTGTACCTTCACACCTGTTAATTTCATGAGGATACGAGCTCTAATGGATTTTTTTGTTATCTCATTCTTTTATATAATAGTGTAGTCAAAACGACGTTTATTTCAACCAATTCCAACATTAACCTCGACTTTGAACAATAAAACTACGAAGCGGTGATGATATCCAAACGTGTGGTAAGTTCTAATGTACAAAAATGAGTTCTGATATCCAAAAACGAGTGAGTGCTGGGATCAAGAAATGAGCATTGCCACCCAATAGCCAGTTCTGATAGCCAGATTCGAGTCCTGACATCCAATTAATATGATTTCTGATAACCAAAAACGAGTACTGGTATCCAAAAACGAGTGCTGAAAACCCAAAACGAGTGGTGATGTCCGAAAACAAATGGTGATATCCAAAAACGACTTCTTATGTCCAGATCCGAGTTCTGATATCGGTATACGAATTCTGGTCACAAGAAACGAGTGCTGGCGATCCAAAAATGTGTTCTTATATCTTGGTACGAGCGTTGATATTCAAATACAAATTCTGATAACCGAAAAAGGATGATGGTGTTCAAAAATAAGACTGGATGTAGATTTCAGGCAGAAAGTTACCAAGCATCCCTGGCATTTTCGGTGAAAGAAAGGCCCTGTGATGCCTCGTGTTCATGATGAAATGTCTACCTCAATCGGCCTTGGCTTGAGAAACAAAACGGGTTCCAAGTTTCAAGGTTATTTAAACGCTGCTCTTGAGAACTGGCCTATTCGCAACAAAATTGAAATTTTTCACTCATATTTATTAGGTAAAATCCTAAACAGAGTAATGTTTAATGTACGTTTTCCGCAAAAAGGAGTATGGCATCAAAACACCAAATAAACACAATGACGGAAGATCAAGTTTGTTTTCACTCAAATGAAGAAAACAACAAGAAAGTCCTTGTTTTTGCTTCATTTCATTGACAAAAGAGTTAGCCAACAAATTCTTCCGGGTTCAGCAACCGATCCAGCTAGACTCGGGAATAAATCATTTCTTCCCCTAACAAACACAAATGACTGACGCATCACCGGAAATGATCGCTTTTTTTTAACGACCCTCCTCCTCCTTTGGAAATGGGCTCCACAAAATCACCATTTATTTGGCCCTGCCTGATGTTTGCTTTTAACCTTGACGTACACAGACAATAGCTTTTTTGAAGAAGGGATGGTTTGGGCGGGGGCGTTAGACCGTTTCCGGGTCGTGTGAAAGATAATCGAAGATACACTTATGTCGCAAATGACCATAAAACCTTACTTCGGTCGGCCTACCTGCACCTTACAGGTAACAACAGAAGCTTGTAAATGCATAATGCGGAAGTGTGCACGTTCGTTGGATCATCACAAGGTCGTCTGCTGCAGATTTATCCTCCTATAAGTTCCAGGCCTGTTGATTTAACATCGCCAAATCTCATTTTTACCACAGCTGTGCTAAGAGGCATTAATTTCCCAGCACTTGCAATAAATGTCGTGGGGCCGGGAGGCAAGACACGCGATTTCTGGCGACCCTTTTAGGAAACTTGGTGGCTTAGGTGAAGTTCAGGTGAGGTTACGTAAGGTCAGTTGCATTGGAGGCTTAGGTGTAAGGTCAGTTACTTTAGCTTGAATTTCACCTGGCAGGGTAAGGAGTTTAGCCTGGAAACGACTTTTGTAACGTTTTATTTTTTCGATCGGCCTTTTTTTCCTTCAGCTTTTTTTTTTCCTGAGGCATTTAATTTCGCAATTTTTTTCCCTTAGGTTTTATCCGCGGGTGTTTCCATCATGTTTTCCTCAGTCTTTTTTCCCCGAAAACCCTTTCTAACATTGATTTCGCACTACTAAATTCATCTAACGTCGGGCACACGCTGATGAAGGCTGAATGAGGGCCATCCCAGGCCAGCTCGCTACGAAACGAATTTTGTAGTTTGAAACCAGAATTAAGAGTATCTAGGTCGGGGGAAAATCTTCTTCCACCCTCAACCACCCAATCGTAACGCGTTGCACGTCATACAGCTAGCCCTCCCACTTTGTCTGATTAGAATGAAATAAAGCCCAATAATTAGTGCTTCCATTCGCATAATTAGTGCTTCATCACATGCCAAGTAAACACTACTTTGGTTGTGTGTGTGTAGGGGGGGGGGGACTGTACGCTAGCTCCTCCTACCCCCACTTACTCCAACTAAAATAAATAAACTTGCGCCATTATTTAGAGCTCCAGACGTGTTTTTTAGTGCTTCCATTCTCTCAAATAGGGCTTTTTTTCATGTCAAATAAAGGGTTTTAATGGAGGGTTTCACCCCCCCCCCCGACCACTGTTTCCGATTCGAATGAAACAGGCCCCCCTCACAACTAAAATAGGTTTCTCAGCCCGTATTGAAGCACTAATTATGTGAATCGAATCACTAAAGACCACTAATTATTGGACCTAATTTCATTCGAATCGGATTAAGTGTGGGGTGGAGGGGGGGGGG
>JAHWFP010052544.1:0-17646 GCA_023313725.1 Lithobius niger | reverse complement strand
AAATAGCCGCATTAACATTTTCACCTGCTAGTTATTTTGGACTGAGAGGGACAAGACAGATCTTGCCAGTAAAGTAGGAACTTTTGCATGCCACAGTCGACATGAGCACCCTATATACTTTACAAGCACAAGCCTGAGACATTTATTGAATCAGGTAGTTACAGCACATGAGGCGATCGTATTGACCGCCCAGACAACCTGTTCCACATCTCAATTTGTAAATGTTAGGTCCGTGGTTTAAATACTCAGAAGGTACAAATACTTCCTTCTTGTCCCCTCCCCCCTCAAACCGAACCCAGTGTCAAATATTGTCACACTGATTTGTTTAATTTGTAACATTTTTATGTTTTATTGTGATCAAGGCCTGAAGATTTTAATTTGGCCGAAAATTAAAGGTGTCATTGCATTTTGTACTTGCGATTCATTGCCCTGTCAGTGGGCGCCTTTTTAATTCAATTTTTATTCATATACTCTCATAGCCGACGCAAGCTGACTCACTTTCATACTAGGAACAAGTAGGATGTTTTGCAAGCCACATTCAACACGAGCATGAGTGCATTGAAACCACGACCAGGACCTTTGGCTTATGTGACTGTCGTGCTGTACACTAAGTCACCCCCAACCACCAATTTCCAACAACTACCGTACAGTCATGTGCTTACAATGGATTTTCGTAGTACAGCAAGTAGTTTGATTAGCACGTTGTATTATTACTGTAGGCAAAATATAGCCTCTTCTTTAGTTTTGTTATTTTGTCATGGTTTATCACTTCTGTTACACTTTGCAACATTTCTGGTTTTATTCAGTAGAACTTACTAATAGTCAAATTTATTGTTGTGCTGGAATTGCTAATCCTGGTTTTTTTTTTGGGGGGGGGGTTTCTACAAACAGGCTCCATTTAACTTTTGTATGTGAAGAACTTCGAAAAAAAAAGCAGAAATCTACGTAACACAGAAATGCAATTTCGGTAAGGCAAAGAATAGCCTTGTCGATGTGGAGATCGGCCACCAATGTGGAGATCCGGACACTGGCCAACTTGTTTTGAGTAGGACGTAGCACTGCCTGTGAAATATTCCAAGAATTGTGTAGAATAGAATAGAAATAGAATAGAAAAACCGACGGTGGAAGCTAAAAGCCAAGAAGCACCCACCCCAACCACCAAAAACACAGACCAACCAGGGGCCAACCACCAAAAAAGCCTAAAGGAGAAAGTGGTCCAGCCGATTATTAAAGGAATCAAGTGAAGGGGAAAGAACAACCGAGAGTGGCAGAGCATGCTTTACCACTGTGTGTCACCGATACGTTAGATTTCCCACTGGCCCTGCGTTGCAGACCGTCATCAGCAGTTGTGGAGAGAAATGGGGTTTCTCACAGTGCTCAGGAAACACCGATTCAACACACATTCCGATATTTGCTCCTGCAGAAAATTATAAGGATTCTTGAAATCGAAACGGCTATTATAGCGTCATCATGCAAGGAACAGTTGACCACATGTACCAATTTACTTCCGTTTGGGCTGAAAGTGTACACGATGCTCATGTGTTCGGAAAATCAGCCTTGTACATGTAAGGTACGCAAGGCAACCTTTTCCCTAATTTAACAAGGCTGATTAATGGAGTACAGGTTTCACTACTTCTGCTTGGAGATGCAGCTTCCCCGTTACTTCCTTGGCCCATGAAGCCATTCTACACTGCACGAAAGTTTGACACGACGTCAAGAGAACTTCAACCATAAGCATAGCGGTGACAGTATGACTGTGGGATATGCCTTTGGAAAGGCCGGTGGCGTTGTCTCTTGAAGAGAAATGATACAGAATTTTCAAATCTTTACAACCTTGTCGTGGGTATGGTTATTTTACACAACATTTGTGAAAGCCGTAGAGTTGAATTTAGAACGGGATGGCTTGACGAAATTCATACAATTTGGCTGCGCAGTAGTTACCTCAGGCACAACAACAAAACCAGCAGGTCGTTCCTGAAGCATCAGCTGATACGAGAAGGCCTTGCTGATTATTTTACGCAGTAGAGGTGACTAAGGATGTTCTGGTACAAATTCAGAATTACACTGTTTTTGTAAACTCCGATATGTATTAATTTTATACTTTCCTAAGTAATAATTTGTAATTTTAATTTACATCCACTTGATTAACCTAATTAATATGTAAACCTTTTTATATTTACTCTTTAGTTAATCTTTTGGTGGTAACTTTGCTTTTTGGTAAGTAATTCCAAAAGGAGTCAAACTCGTCTCGGTAATGTCTACAAACAATATCAATAAGTAAATTAACCATGTCAGTGTCAAAATTTGGCCGACTTATCAAAATAAATAACAATACAATTGTTACTTTTAACCACTAGCATTGCCACTAGAGTAATTTTCTGTGGTCTTCAACCGGGTGCGACCAGCTTGACTTGGCCTGACGCACACGGTATGTGTTATTTAAATAGTTTCCTCAATACAGCTAGCACTAGGCTAATATCAATGTAAGAAGCGGCAGAAAAAAAGACCAAATTCTACAGCTCCCTAGACAAGAGAGTATTACCATAATCTAAAAACCTTTTTGGATTTATGCGAAATCATTGCCATAATGTAAAACCGTTTATCGACTTAGGCTTACCGAACATTTGCACAATACTGATAAGTCCCAAAAAAGTTTTATATTATGCAACTCCTTTCTTTTGCAGGCTGCTATAGAATGTGTTATTCACCAACTGCTTCTTACATCGATGTCAGCCTAGTGCTAGCTGGACTGAGAAAACTATTCAATTAACACTTGGCCCTCCGTGTGCTTCAGGCCAAGTTTGTTGTCGCATATCTGCCTGACACATGGCCTGACGCTACGCGTTATTCTCACGGCAGTGTGAAATTGACAGGGACTCAAGTGTTTGCAAGTTTTTTTCTTCACAGGAGTTGGAATGTAGCAAAAAAAAACACCCGCGTGTTGCTGCATTCAAACACCTGTGACGAAAATCACCTGCTAGCACTTGAGTCCCTGTCAATTTCACACTGCCCTGAGAAGAAAACTCCTCTGTTGAATGAACAGGAGCCTTCCTATCCAAAAATAATCCAGTTCACCACATCTTACCTAGTACACCAACTTGAAGCACAGTGAGACCTTTCCTTAATACACCACACAAAGAGGGCAGCACCGTCAACACAGTGGGATGTCCATCCAAGCAAGAGCCACTGATATCGTGAGCCGAATTCGAATTTGTGAAAGTTTGTGCAGTTTCTTTTAAGTTTCCGAGCCTTGGCCTGCAGAAGATGACAGATCTCAGCCACCGAAAATTCGCCTGTAAATTATCATTCACGTGGAACATTTGGTAGTGCATGACCTGTTAGTGAGTGAGTAATAAAAAGTTAACCCGGTGTATTACTTAAAATGATAAAGTGTGTACAGTGTGCGCGACGCATCTTGAGTCCTGTGAGTATTTTATGAGCGGCCACGTTTTCCTGGAGGGGGTGGCTTTATTCGACGACCGCCATTGTTTCTGTAACCATCCTGGACATCAACACGGCACACTGCTACTAAAAAAGTGCAATCGATTATCTGTGGTCGTTCTGCGGAGAACTAAAGATAGGCCGCGGACACTACAGTCATTGTCCTCCCGAAACTGAGTATTCGTGTTGTAAAACTGTTGAGGTTGTGGTGGAGGAGGTGGTATCATTCACTCGAGCAGAGACATGAAAGTTAACGATCTTCCCGTGTCTGTGTGCAAGCGCGTTCTTCTTCAAATCTTCTGTTTTCATTCTCCATCATGTTCCTTATCAAACTCATGTCCTGGTCGTGGCTCATGTCGTCTGCTACTCGCTGGTGGTTCCTCCTTTCGGTTTCTAGAGCCAGGAATTTGTTTACCGTTGTTTCCACTGCTGAAGAAAGTGTTTCCTTCATCAAGGCAGATTTATGTTTTCTCCGCTTTTGTGTGTGTGTGGGGGGGGGGGGGGGGGTGTAAATTGGAAAAAAGGAAAATTTTTTTAGAAAATTGAAAACACTTTTGCCTGTGTTTTTTTTGCGGGGGGGGGGGGGGGGGGGGGGGGGGGGGGGGCGCCCCCTGGTAATCTGAAAATAGTGAACTTTTTTTCACAAACTGAAAACACTGTTCGGCTCAGCTGTAATAATAAAGAGCATGGCTGTTCCAGCACCCCTTTTTTGGAGCGAAGAGAGGCTAAAGGCTGAGCGTAGTTTCAGTTATGAACACACTGCAATGCAAGCTTTGTATCCGCACCACGCAACTACCACTGCATCAATTAAAACAAACCAGATTTTGCACATTGATAGAATTGTACCCAGAGGAGTTTTGTAAAAAAATATATATATATAAATTTTAAATCTGACATGTTTGAGGATTAATCAAGGCGACGAAATCGTGAGTTGGTGTGAGATGCACTCCCCTTTCCTCACTCCAAGCCACAACGCAACAGTAGTTTCCTAAGGGCAAAAATGGCCGGCATCATTAGTAAATATCAATATTGGTGTAATGCGCGCTGAAATTTCTGCCAGTATTAATTCTAAACGGGACTCCAAATTTGATGCTTTCCAACAAAAATTCTTCAAATTTCCGAATGTTTTGCCTACTGGAAAACCAAAGTCGGAAAACCAAAGTCGGAAAACCGCTGCCAGCAACCACCGTCAACGCTATCCAGCGACACGGTACAAAAGCAACTGACAAAAAAAAAAAAAAAAACAAGATGCGATAATGCAACCGAAAAAATCAAAGGGAAAACGATGTGAGTCGTCAGTTTGTCATCATTTCGTACTGTTGAATTTTACACACACACACGCACACAAAAACATAATCGTAATTATGTTGCTTCCTTATGACGTAGTAACGTGATGGTATATACCTCTTACATAACAAATAAATAAAATAATAAATAAATAATAACTTGTCGCATAAGCAACTTGAGTGGGAAGGGTCCATTGCGGTCCACTGACTCCCAGCCAAACTTAAAATTTTTAAAAGGAATCAGTAAAAAAACAAAGTGACGTTGCAGGTCAGGTCAATTAACGTCACAGAATTAAAAAAAAAATACTGAACAGTTAGAAAGTAACTGGAGTCAAATCAACATGTGCTTAATAATAATGAATCAAACATTTAAGAAGGCAATAAAAAAGTAAACCAGAAAAATAAAATAAAAACATATGAAAAACCTTTTAAAACATTTAAAAACCATATAAACATAGTCAAAAGGCAATAAAGCAGTGAACTGAAATTTAAAAGCGCATTAAAAACCTTATTAGGTCACATCTGGACCGCCAACTACAGGTGTTCGTTTTCGTAATGTTTCATGGTCGTTGAACACGTGATAGACGAGTGTGTATGATGCGGAGCACAATAGTTTATTTTCTGTTTTTGGACCTTTTCCGCTTGTCATCGTTACACGTGTCAAGTACAGCAGGTAAACCTTTTCTTGATTATCCTTTTTTTCCCCCTTTTTTTTTCCTGATGCTTCATTACGTTATTATTTTAAACTATTGTGGATTTAATGTCTCCAGTATTATTCGTGTTTATGCAACACATTTACGCGGGCTTTGTTCACATTACGATAACTAAACGTTTTTGACTTTGTTGATAATTACCCGGAAACACTGGCACGTACCACGATACGTGTCGTGTACGAGTAGCACGTAACTCAGAACATAGACGAAGTTAGTAGTTGCTACGAATTAAAATTGGGAATTACCATGGTCGTCATTTGGTGCGTAATGTTCTCCATCTTGAAATTAGTTGGGCATTTTGAAAATGCTTATTATCCAATTTCCGTCAGATTTAAAATATAGATGAAGTAATTCCATTGCATTAATATAGAGAGTGCGCCATTGTCATTATAAAGGGCATCATCTTGAAATTATGCATCCATTTTGAAATAATGCTTATTATCGTTCGACTTCCATCGACTTCGATTTTACAATAGACGAAGTAATTGTAAAGAATGAAAATGGTGATAAACTATTGCCGTTGGTAAACTGTAATGGGCGCCATCCTGAAATAAGCTGCTATTTGGAAATTATGGTTATTACCTTTTAATTTCCTTCAAATTGTGAATATAGCAGTGGCATTTGCCGTCATATTGGCACCACCTTGGCACCAGTATGGGTTTTGGAGGGCATAACTACAAGGTGCACTACATAAAAATGGAGGGAAAAACAACGGAAGAGCGGATTTCTTAGGCTTAAAACAACGTTGTTTTCTCCAACAACAAAAATCGCGCGCTTTAGGTCTAAGAAATCACTCTTCACAGCATCGGCTTCAGTATGACGCCCTTCTGTTTCTCTCTGCAGTGCCCCTTGCAGCTAACCCATTAAGGCTCCAGCATAGAGTTTGATACAATAATACTACGTTGTGTCACTGTTCTATAGACGAAGTACAAGTTGCATCGAATTAATCTACGGAATGTTACGCGGTCGTACTCAGTATGTAATGGGTGTCATAATGATATTAGGTTGCCATTTTGAAACTACGTTTATTACGTTGGAAAGGATATAGTTGGATCTGTCACCCAGGTCATCGAAACGAATATTTTTGATGTTTTTGAAGCTACAGCTATGCTTTTTTCCCTCAGCAATATTAGTAACATCGGCGATCACGGCGATGCTGATGCTGATGCTCCGTCACCTCCATGACAGCCATTGTCGCCAACTGCTGAAGAAGAATCACTTAAACAGAATGGAAAGCCAAATGGGCTCGAGATAGTAAATAAATAAATGCAGATGCAATCCTATCTACGTTCCCTTTTGAAATTAACTGTCACACTGTCTGAGCGGAGAATTGATCCCACGTTCTTTGAAACCAAATGCCGACATCCCACCCTGTCGACGCGTCATTAAGCCACATTTCTCCCTGGCAGTAGGACTTCAGCCTCTTTATTTCAAAGGTTGCGGTTTCAATTCCCGCTCAGGCAGTCTGACATTTAAGTCCAAAATGCAACGAAAATAGTTTTGCATCTGTATTTATAGAGCAGCGTCAAGTGACGTCATATGGCTACAAGAGAGATACATGCAAGGGGCACTAGATTATAATGGTGGGTTAAACAACGGCACTTCTAGTCAAGCCAGTGCTTTGAGAGTGGATTTCGTAGGCTAAAAAAACCGTTTTCTCCAATCCGTCATGCTGCTTAAGTTGTAATCGGAAAATAAAGATTCTACTTGGTTAAAAATGTCAGCAACTGCCAACAAATCGACAAAAATCGCGCGTTTTAGGCCTAAGAAATCCAGTCTAATAGCATTGGCTCAGTAATGCGCTCTTCTTTTCCCCCACCAGTGCACCTTGCAGCTCACCCAGTAACTGGCTCCACCATAGAGTTATATACAATAATACTAAGTCGTGTCACTGCCCTATATGAAACTTCTCGAAGCCATTCGCCTTTTGTTCTGTTTAATCCCTAATTTCCCTAATTTAAGAAGAAGCACTGCAACAGCTTCGAACAATTCAAAAATCGTCGTTTCCACGAATTGGGTGACAGATCCAGCTTGACCCTTTTCAATATAATATACGTTATTTCAAAATTTCAACCCTAATTTCTAAAGGATGAAGCTGTATCTGTCACCCAGTTCGTGGAAAAGACGAGGTTGGAAGTCGTAAAACCTGAACAATTCGCGATAATGGCGACCACAGCGATGGTCCGTCACCTCTTGTCGCTAATTGCTGAGGAAGAAGCAATAGCTTCGAATATTTAAAAAAAAATCATCGTTTTCACCGGCTGGGTGAAAGATACAGTTTCAGCCTTTTCGACATAAATCCCTCGACCGAAATGCATGCGTTCCTAGTAATTACTAATAGGCACCGCCTTGAAATTGCCCAGTGATTTTGAAAAACAAAAAATGCTTTTCGTGATCCAGTCTCTTTCAAATTTAGGACGTAGACAAACAAGACAAACTGGATTTGAGCCACTAACTATTATCACTTGTATACACGATACTTAATTATAGCCCTATGTACAGTATTGGACAATGAAATTTAGACAGAAAAATGTTGGCTTCTCTGCTACTCTCCTTTATATATTACTTTCTTCAGGTCGTTAATGGCTGCGAAAGTTTGATTGTTTTAAGATATTGCTTTCAGAAAAGACAAATATGCATATTTCTTGTCGCAGGTTGAGTGAATGATACACTGTTCCGATGAATAATTACGACATTAAGTCCGGTTTAGCTGTTAAACACTCTTGGACAACGAGTCCATTTCTCGCACGCGGGTAGAGACGGTTTAAGGAAGCGACGATTTGGAAACTGAGCTTTAATGATTTAGTCTGGATAAGGCAATGCTTGGTACGTTATAAGTCCTTCGTGGGTGTGAGATAATAGTGATGATTTTCGCTTTAATGAAACTTCCGGACACATTGGGTTTAGTTTTCCTTTTACCATTAACTATTGACTGCACCAGTGGCGGAATCACTGAAGGGGGGGGGGGGGAGAAGGCTTGGGCAATCCCCGCCCCAAACCAACCAAATACACACACACACACACACACACACATATATATATATATATATATATATATATATATATATATATAACAGGGGGTAGGGGCTTGCATTGGTTGAAATCAAATTCGCTTTACGCAAGGCAAAGAAGTTAATATTAGATGCTACAGAAGAAAAAGGCCGTCTGGAAAAAATCAAAGGATAAATAAGCCACGGGAAAAAAAAAAGGCCAAGGAAAAACCGATGGAAACTTAAACTGTTTACTGTTTTCTTTAGTGTTTTATTTTCATAGGTTGGGTTGGGGGGGGGGGCGCGAGTGAGGTTTAATGGCGCGTCGAGAACTAGATCATTATCACCAACGTCAGCCACAGTGTAGTAATCTGGGTTGCCACTGAACAACGCATTACAAAGATATTAAACAAACCTAGGTAAGAAATTTCACTAGGAAACGGTTTTTTCCTTCTGCTTTTTCTTTCTTCAGTTTTTTCCCTCGGATTGTTTTACTTCGGCTATTTTCCTACGGTTATCTCCAGTGTCTTTTGTTTCACAGTTCTTTTCCTTTGGCAGTTTGTCCATTCCTTTTTCTCTGGGCTTGTCTTCCGCGGCTATCTTTCTCTTTTTTTTTTCACGTTGGCCGTTTTTTCCAGGTTTTCCCCCCCCCGGGGGTTGGCTTTTGCCGGGTTTTTTATGGGTAATATGGGGGAATACTTTTAAAGTTAACTTAAGACTTTAAAGATAGGTTTTGTCACGCGCAACGATACTTTTTTTCTGAGACTGTGAACAAACCACCACATTTTCTTGGCCTATCCAGTTTCCATAAATAGAGATTTGCAGTTTATGTGATTGACAGACTTCATTCTCTGTTCAACAAATTTTATTTTTTCAGTTGCAGTAGGAGATATCGTATTGCATTTATTTTGCGGTTATTATCATTCCTTTATTGAATTTTATAACTTCGTAATGTTTAAGCATTTCTCATAACCAGGCATGATTAATCGATGTAGACTTGTAGCTACCTCTTCTGAACTGTCTAAATTTCATTGTCCAATACTGCACCTGTTACAAACTGGTCCGTACTGAAACTTATCAGGGTGACGGTCCTCATACCAAAACAAATTTTAACCCAAGGCCACACATGAAAATATGATATTTTCATGATATTTTTATGATATGATATCAATAATAGACTACACTACGTCGTGCCAAGTGTGGGGCGAAAGTAGAATTTACTGCCCCAGACAGTGGTAGCTGCCCCAAATATGTTTTTATTCATTAATAAGATTAGACAACATTTAATGGTTAAATCATTTTATTTGACTCGAGTTACCACTGTTACCAATTTTTTTCATTATTTTGTGTCCATAAACGTAATTTTGGCAGTGTTTCATTGGAATGGTATCCTACGCTTTGCTATTCTTATTTGTAGCATAAAACATTTATTATTATTATTATTATTATTAAAGAAGTTGCAATGAGATGACCATTTTGAAATTGAAACATTAAAAAATATGTTTTTAAATCGTTACAAGGGTTCAAATTTTGAAAAAAAATGAAGGAGACAAAAGAATAAAAGCTATCAAATTAAAAAGGAATTAAAAATTTCAACTACAAATGTTACAAAGTTTAAACAGAGAACAAATAAATTTAAAAGGTGACATTTTTCAATGTAACATAAAATGAAAAACGAAGCGCCATCCTGCTGAGTAGGGGGAATCGTGTTGTTCCTCTCGTTACAGACTATGTCATCAGTTGTGTTATTTTATAGAGCAGTGACACGACGGAGTATTATTGTATATTAATAAACAAAAACGGAATGTTAAATGTTTAGAGTAAGGGTCTAACAGTCAAAACCTAGAAGGAACACGGACAAGCTTTCACAGTCAGGGTCTAGATGTAAAATTTTGTAAGAGGCTGGTAAGCATTAGACCCTTACTACCCGGTGGTTAGCTTATAGTTCTACTCTGTTCGGACAGAACGTGTGTATGAACGGTTGTAGCAGGTTTTCTTTGTTCTTAGAATATTTTTATGGAACTTTAAGAACAATAACTTTCTTGTGAAGTTTGGCATTTTGTCTTTTGATGCTTTAGAATTGTTATTAAATTTCGTAGATTTACGGTAGAGGATAACCAGTAATGGTCACTGCTGCGAATACCCTGACATGTTACTAAATCGAAAAATAATTTTCAACATAAAGCAAAGCAGCAAACGTATACCATACTACCACTCGATCATCACATGGGTCATTGTAGGAGGATTTACAGTTTTTCGTCAAAATGTTTTTATTTCTGACCACCGGGTAGTAAGGGTCTAATGCTTACCAGCCTCTTACAAAATTTTACATCTAGATCCTGACTGTCAAAGCTTGCCCGTGTTCCTTCTAGGTTTTAACTTTTAGACCCTTACTCTAAACATTTAACGTTCCGTTTTTGTTTATTAATTCGTGTTACTTTTAGAATTGCAGCTAAACTGTAAAACAGTGCAGTTGACGGTAAAAATTGAGCGTTTAACACAGAGACCCTAGGCTGACTCTTAATAACACTGGCTATCGCCAGTGTTAATAATAGAAACAAATCCTTTAATCTTCAGTCTTGCAGCCGGCGTTTGCTAATTGGTATTGTTGCATAATAACAATGTTTAAAACAATGTAAAACAATCAATCTGGTCGTGTAGAGCTCGATAACCCCTGAACCACTTGACCAATTAGAAAATACCTTATGGAAAGGGCACATCGACAGAGCAATACCTGTAAAAAGAGCTAAGAACCAGCTTTATAGGACAAATGGTTTGACCTGTAGAGAGGACAGACTAAAGGTACATCCCCAGAACAAGACCAAGAACAAGACCAAGAACAAGACCAAGAACAAGACCAAGAACAAGACCAAGACCCAAGAGCAAGAAGTTGTCTATTTGGCCCCTCTCTGTATCTCGGGTTTGGCTCGACCGAATTTCACAATTTTTGGACTGCAGACAGGCCTTGACTAGTCAAGGCTAGATTCCAAATTTGGTTTAAAGATGTTTACTTTTCACGGAGTTATAAGCTCTCAAAGTTGAAAGTTTAACACAGAGATCCTAGGTCGACCCTTACTAACACTGGCTACCGCCAGTGTTAATAACTCTATGCTGGAGCCTTAATGGGTTAGCTGCAAGGGGAACTGCAGAGAGAAACAGAAGGGCGTCATACTGAAGCCGATGCTGTGAAGAGTGATTTCTTAGACCTAAAACGCGTGATTTTTGTTGTTGGAGAAAACAACGTTATTTCAAGCCTAAGAAATTCGCTCTTCCGTTGTTTTTCCCTCCATTTTTATGTAGTGCACCTTGTAGTTATGCCCTCCAAAACCCATACTGGTGCCAATATGACGTCAAATGTCCCTGCTCTATAGTTTTTAGCTGCAATACATGGAATAATACAGAAAACGGAGTGTTAAATATTAAGAGTAGGAATCAAAAATTTGGATATCTGTTACTTTTGACAGTAAAGATATACACGTAAAAGGTCTACAGTAAGATACTAGTAAACTTTAGACTTTTACTACCAGAGCTTCAACTTAGTGTAAATCTAATTGTTGCTTATTTTAAAAATACAACTTCCTCGTGAAGTTTGACGTCTGATGCTTAAGAAAGAATTTGCTGAGCAATCCTTTTATGAATTTCGTTGATAAGGGTAATATTGATGACAATCATGACATTCTGTGCTGGGAATATGCTGTCCGTACTTCTGAAAAAAAATATACCTTCTCAGCCTGCACCAAAGCAGGAAAGCGTTCACTTCACTACCGTTGGATCAAGTGTTTTTTGTTTTTTTTTTAATAATCTCTCACAGTTTTTCGTCGGCATGTACGTCTAGCTTTAATATTCTTAAGGGTGGAAGTTGGCCACCGGGTAGTAAGGGCCTTTTACTGCCGAACTTTGCTGAACTTTGCCGAACTTTGCCGAACTTTGCCGAACTTTGCTGAACTCTTGCTGTCTAAGCTTGTCCTTTTTCTTTCTAACCAATGACGTTTCGACCCTTACTCTTAGTATTTAACGGTCCGTTTTTGAAAATTATTATTAATTCATGACGCGTATCTTCACTATGGCCTTGGTGAAAGAGCCTAAACATTTTAGTCTTCTGTACAGCCGTACCGGCTGAGAAGACTATTGCAACGACTTTGTCCGTCCGTCCGTCGCTTTTTTCAACTTCGCAACGGTACCAGAAATTGACGACCACTGTTGACAACGTTCGATTCAGTGTCAAAAGTTAGTTAAATAACATGGCAAATTAAAACATCGTTGCCTCCTTATAGCTAATAGACTTCTTCGACGTAACTGAATTACATAATAACATTTCATCGTCGAATTGAAATCCTAAAGATTTGTGTTAACGCAGCCGTAAAAACAAAAACATTTTAGCGTCGTTAAAAATAGTCTTGTCGCATTGTTGCATGAATGAATAGGCTTGCGATCGAACCAAATTCTCCATTAGGCCTATCTGCTACTTACGAAACTAACTGCTACTTACGAAACTAAAACTGCTGTTAAAAAAATTAGGCCTAAAAATGAAAATTAGATCTAAAATCACGTTACCATGGCAACGTCAATAGTTGCTACGAGTCGCTGCTGCAGCGTTTCTCCTGTCCCTTCCCTACTACCACTGATCTATATTAGGCTACATTGCGCAATAACACTGTAATTGTGTGCGCAGATGCATAGTGTTGCAAAAATGCATAGGCTTACTGGATACAATCCAAATCTCCGTTAGTTGCTACTTACGAAATTAAAGTTGTAAATTAGGCCTAAACGCTGACAATGCCTAAAACGTAAAAGTAGCTTAAAAGCTAACACATTTGTAACGGGCAATTTTGATGGTTACTGTTTTTAGATTATATAATATAGATAGCTGTTGTAGTGCATGATAGAGGTGTGCGCCTCAACATTAGAAGTGGAGGAACTGTACAGAAGACCAATGCGACTAGATAGTCGCTGTAGCCCCTTGTTTATTATAATTTTGTATATATGAAAAAATTATATTATGAAAATTATATTATTATAGATAATTTTTTATCTATAATAGATAAATTATAGATTACATACTGGAATTTTATGGAGCGAAGAAACAAGACTTGGTAATCTGAATTATTTAAAAAATCTAAAACAAATATTAATAAAAAATGTGGGACAGTGGTATGAATTGGATCTATTCAGGTGTTCAGTCCTGATCTGTGGATCGCTTGTGGTCAGTATAGGTCATTCACCGCCGGTGTATTAGGCCAGGTTAGGTCAGTCGTTGTCAGTTGATCAACCCAAGTCAATTAGTCATTTTTCATCGGTGTATTAATCCGGTTCAGGCGTTCACTCTGGGTCAGTGGGTCATGGGGATTCACGTGCGAGAAACTATTTGTCCGTGGCCACCATCCAAAACCGATGGTGCACTTTACAGCTTCTTAACTAAAAGGTCAAGAAGGGTTGAGGTTTAAAAAAAATAGTTTAAAAGTACTGGTCAGAACAAAACGTGCAGAGAGAAATACAGATTGATAGAGTGAGTGACCGAAGAAAAACCTAGTAATAAACCTAAGCCTTAGCCCATATAGCCCATAGGTTTCATCAATGAATGGCAAACACGTGTCGGTGTAGGAAATCAAATTTATTCCCAATGTGTTATTACAACATTTCATCTAGACGAGCTAGCGTTGTTCATGCGCCTTCAAAATCTTCCTTCCCCAGGTAGTTTCTGCGCACTGTGTATAGTAGTGGTCTTGTAGACATTTTTCTTTGGTCTCGGTCCTTCTGCATTTTATATATTTGGAGTAATAGGTTTGGCATAGCTGTGAGTCTCCTGCATTTGCCGCCAAAGCACACAGGGCGACTAAAAAGATCACGATAACTGTGGAGTTTTTCATGTTGACGTTCAAACTCTGAAACAATTGAGAGAAAAAATTAATATTTTAGATGGTGCAAGTGATGGGGCTGTTTAAATTGCTATCCAATGATTTGCATAGAACGTTAATATAAAACTCTTTACTACAACAAAAGCCGCAGTAGATGAAGCGATATCACATTCTAAATCAACTTTACGAACTTGGGAAGAGGTGTGTCGTTCAAGTCTGCGCTTTTCGTGTCAGAGGTGTGTGCTGATGAAGGACACAGCAGTGGTGGTGCTTATTGTAAACACCGGCGGCTTCAGCATGAAGTTAACGAACCAATTTTTAAAATATTTGGCAAAAAAACAACATATAAAAACTATTGTTTTGTTCATTTAGGAAAAAATTACGATAGCAGTGGAGGTGAAAACGGACTATCAGAAGGGTTGAGTGATCATTTAAGGATTTATCAACGTGAAAAATAAAAATATTAGCGTAAGCTTCAAGAACCATACTTAACAAAGGATCGAAATTCGAGCAGCTGTTATTGAGTTTTCCCTGCATATACCATTTTTCACCCATTAAGCAATGGTGAACCTAAGGAAAGATTGCTTGTGTTTGATGTAGAAAGGTTAAGTACTCTGGAGACAAGGGGCATCCACATCGATATTTAAAATATTATGAGTTCCGGCTTTAATATTATGAGTTCCTGTTCTTTTGAGCCATTTCTTTAGAAACAAGCATAATGAAGAAGAACTCGAAGGTTCGGGGGCCAGTCATATTAAAGCCGTTTCCCCTTGTCATTTCTGGATCCCTTTGTCGCCTGGGAACTTCATCTTCTTACATCGAACAACAGCAGTCTCTACTTTGGATATCTTGCGACATTTACATACGTGACTATAGTCTCCGCCAAGAAAGAAGTCCAACGCGTTTCAAAACAGGGGTATGCATTGTGCATGCCGGCTGCGTCGTTTACCTTGCAGATATCCGCCATGGCTAAGCAGCCAACGTGTGCTCATATACTAAAGCTGCTAGGGCCATAATTTGGGCTAATCATGCACATCGAACAAAAAGCTTGAAATTTGACATGCAAGTAATTCTTAGTAATACAAGTAGAAATAGATTCTCCTTGACTCGTGAAATACTGAAAAACGTTCCAAATAACACCCCTAGCTTGACTTGTTGACACGAACTTTCTTTCTTGTTGACACGAACTTGATCAGAAAGCGACGCCATTGTTATTGGTCTAATAGCGTTGCCACGACGACGCTGTTATAGAGTATAGAGGCAAGGCGCACTTTTTTCCATGAAAGATTAGTAGGCATAAAATGACCATATAAGGAAAGTCTTTTTTCCTGGCGGATAGTATAGTTGTGCCCGTGCGCATGCTTCGCCCCCCCCCCCCCCCCAACCTCCCTCCAGGTGTTAGGTCTTTGGTTTTAAATTTATCAAACCGAAGACCGAACATGTGAATGGCTACCACATATGCCCTATCCCACACAATTACTTTAACCCCCAATCCCCACACTCCTGCCCCCTCCCGGATTCGCATACGTGTCACCCCTCCTATACACGCTTGCCCGCCTCCCCCTCCGCGAAAACGTCGCTCCGTGACATTCTCTCTTTGGTGCAGCCCCGGAAAAGTCGCAGGCGTGTGTTTGACTGAAGGCTAAAAAAAACCCTATCATTGAGAAATCCAGCTTTCAGTAAGTAAGTAATCCCATGTTTAAGTTAATCCTTTGAAACAATTCACTTCGGTAGCGCGCATTGCCCGCCACTCACACTTGCCTTGGCACCCTCTCCCGCACCCCCCGAAAATGCCACCCCGTGACATTTTCCCTTTGGTGCAGCCCCGGAAAAGTCGCATGCGTACGTTTGACTGATGGCTAAAAAAAGCCCTGAGAAATCCAGCGTTCAGTAAGCAACTAACCTTATGTTTAAGTTAATCCTTTGAAACAATTCACCACTCTACCGTGCGTGGCGATATTGTTGCAAGCAACGATTGTTGCCGCCCACTTAAAAACAATTCAACTGCTTTCTGGACATGAACATTTAGGAAATAAATGCGCCTTTCCATCGTATCAGGCTGCCAAGGGGCCTCGATATTAAGAACCAATCGTCATTTGGTATAAAGTAGTCTGGTATAGTAGACAAGGGTTTTTTTTTTTTTTGTTTTTTTTTAGCTCAAACGCCGACAAAGGCACAGTCCACGAGACTAATACTTTGTTGGGCGCTTTGGTACCACAACAATACCAAAAAACGAACCCCAAAAACGGTGCGGCAGGTCTGGTAAGTGGCGCCATCTCTTCGAAGACTTTGGAAAAAGTGTTATAACCCGAACTTGTAGTCCAAGGCCGTCAAAAGACGGCGACATGCCAGGTTTGGTTAGTGGCGCCATCTGTTCGAAGACGTTGGAAAAAGTGTCCCAATCCGAATTTGAAGGCGAACCCCGTCAACAGATGGCACTACAGGGTGGGTATTTGATTGTATGACGGAATGGCGTGGCCGGTGACTTGGCCGCCTGCTCCGTATTATATATGTAGATAACTGCAGCTGTCTCCTTCATTCGCTTGAATTTAATTCACCTTTTTACAGTAGTAATCATGTCTCAGAAACAAACAGTCACTATATTAAAAGATTAAAGGCTGTCCTTTAACATTTAACATTTAACATTTAACATTTAAAGGACACGAATTCTAAAAAGAAAGAAAGAGAGAAAAGATAACTGCCCCGACTGCGACTTGAATCCAGAATGTCCCGCATACTTGTATGCACGCTACCACTATGATACAGATCCTGAATACAGGATTTAGCCAAGTTTAGAGGCAGTTCAACTTTCGTGCAGTGCTGCATTGTGTATCGCCACAAAGCCGGTCTCTTACCCTGTAACATTGTTATTGATTGCTATTTGCTGTTTATGTTATTTCAAGTGCGGAGGCCAAGAAGCACGTAGCAGTTCCTTCACTGCTTGTATGTTTTGTGGCCATCAGGTGACCACTGAGAAAGGCTGAACAGCTTCTCATATCAGCTGGAGCTTGTTGATGGGTCTTCCCTTGTAGCGCACTGTTGCGCTCCTTATCTAAAATGCATCATCTCCTGGTTTGGAGTCCCAGTCGTCAGATAAGTTGCTTTTCTTAATGTCTGTATTTATTTATATATTTATTTATTTATTTATATATTTATTTATTTCTCAGATTAGTGTATCTTCTGTTTTGACGTGTAAACTTTCGAACTGATTTAACTATGCTTTTGGAACGAACATTTATAATTCGTAAAAAGCACAGGTTTTGCGTCTGAATGCCTTGTTGTGAACAGTAACCAGTGGGGGGTGGAGTGGGTTGCCACAAAACAGTTAACATTGAGTTGACAAATCGACGTCTAGAAATTA
>JAHWFP010052541.1:36641-73947 GCA_023313725.1 Lithobius niger | reverse complement strand
GATCAGTTCCCTTTTATCATTGCATATTTGAATTAGTATCGTAAAATGCGTGCAGATTAAAAATAGTATAAAATACGGTTAAATTGTTATTTTGTTGCTATTTTAAGAATGGAGTGCGTTGATTGTAGGTTGCGTCTTCCAGCTGCTATGGTCGTTGCAGGACATCCTAATTCGGGGAAGACGGAATTTGCGGTTGACCTTATTTTAAATAGTTGTAACTTAATTACTCCAAAACCTACCCAATGTCTCGTAATATATGATATTTGGCAAAAAGCCTACGACCGTTTGAAACAGAATTGCTGCGTACCATTAGTATTCTCTCAAACAGTGGATCATGCAATGATAGAAGCTATTGACTGCGACCAAGCCACTATTGTTTTAATCGACGATAAAATGTGTGACTTAAGTCGAAAATGCTTGATAACTGATATTTTTGTGAAATATTTTCATCACAAAAATTTATTTTGTATTTTACCTGTTCAAAATATGTATCATAAAAATTTGATAACCATTTCTGTCTGCTCGACTTATATTGTATTGATACAAAGTCCGCGTAATTTGTCACAAGTGAAATGTTTGGGGACGCAATTAGTTTGTGCCAATTTCTTGTGTGCGGTATATAATGACGCAACTGGTAACCCATTCACTCACTTACTGTTAGACCTTCACACAACGACGGATCCTTCTCTTCGCTACCGTAGTTGTATCTTATCTCAACAACCAATTGTCTATATAAAACAATGAAGAAAAACAAAGTGAAACAGTGCATACCTCTCCTCGAGCTGTTAGCATTGCACATGGTTCACCGCTCCGTGAAAAAAACCCTACTCACTCAATGTCCTACTGTGCTTGATGTTTTAAATAGCTGCTGTCTGAATGTGTTACGAGGTAAAATACCTTTAAGTATCAACCAAAAAAATAGGTTAAGAAAATATAAAAGTATTTTAAAGTTGTTAGCTACGAAACGTGGGAGCAGGAAAAATAAGTAAAAACCCTAAATCAAACAGGTGAAGGTTTTATTGGAGCATTGATCCCTCCAGTAATCAGTTTATTGGGTAGTATTTTTCACGCTAACAATGTATAAAAAGATGATGTTAACTAACTATCCCGGCGTTAGGCCCTTTGAAAAAGCTCTCAGTGATTTAGAGCAAGATAATGTTGACGACCATCAAAATGTTGTGTTGTATCAACAAATATTACAGCGCTACTTGAATTATCGTGAACAAGCTAAAATAAAGGAACCATCACAAGTTAGTATTAGTAGCACTAGCGCTTTAAATCCCCCAACAACAACAACTTTAAAAACGACTGCAACTTCTCAAACCACACCACAGCAGACTGAGGCTAGCGACAGTGAAGATGGCGCATCGGCCAGAAAACCAAGCAATGACGAATTGGTAGAAACGGTTCCTATAATTTATACATCGGTAGTAGCCGAACGTTTGGCAGAAGGTGACATTTCTTGGAACGAAAGGGGTGAGTTATTATTTCAATGACGACCTATTAAAAATTCGAATGATGCCGATTTAGTGCATGGCTTGTTCTCGCGCACAAAGCATGCAAAACGTGTTGCTAATAAACTACCAGGCTGGCAAACTCTTAATACTTTATTAGGTCGCGTAGCAACGCGAAGAAGAAAGTATACAAAACCAAAGAAACCAGTTGAGAAAGATTTGGGGTGGTTTGATGATAGTCAATACTTCTGGTTATGACGACTTTAAAAGAAATCTACTTTGACCCGAATTCCCCAGGGTCATTAGGGGGTAAAGAGAGGTTGTATCGTGAAGCTAAAAAATATGGCTTTATTAGAAAGCAGGTAGACGAATTCCTAAAATCTCAGGATGCTTATACTTTGCATAAAGACATTAGACACAAGTTTACGCGTAACCCTTTCATAGCTTATCGAAAAGATCAAATATGGCAGTCAGACCTCATTGACTTAAAAAAATATGCTCCTTTCAATACCAATTTTTAATACATTTTGATTTCAGTTGATGTGTTAACTAAATATCTCGGAGCTGTTCCTTTAAAAAACAAATCAGAAACTGCTATGGTTTCCGGTTTAAAGAAACTGTTCAAAGATAAAAACCGGATTACCTTCATTCCGACGAAGGCTCAGAATACTGCTCAGCAGCTGTCAGAACGTTATTTCCCTCTCCTAATATTAAATGGTACCACACCTATAATCGCTCAATTAAAGAAGGAATAGCCGAAAGGACAATAAAAACGGTGAAAAGCCGTATATTTCGTTGGTTTACATATACAGGTACATATAATTATGTAGATGTCTTAGATAAAATAGTAAATTCTTACAATAATTCTATTCATCGTAGCATTAAGTTTAGACCTTCCGAAATTACAACTAGAAAAGAGGAACGCGAAGCTTATAACAATTTGTATGGTGGTGGCAATGATTTGAAGGTAGGTCAGTTAGCGCGCATACCAAAAATCAGACACGTCTTTACACCTGGGTACATTCCAAAGTGGACTAGAGAAACTTTTACAATAGCCAGTAAAATTAAAAATAAACGTTACAAAACACCTGTTTACACGATAAAGGACTACCAATCTGAACCCATAAAAGGGACTTTTTACAGTCAGGAACTGCAACCTATTGTAAAACTAGACAATGTTTACAGAATAGAACGTGTGTTGAGAAAAAAAAAGTAGCAGGTGTGACTCATTTTTACGTTAAATGGGCAGGGTGGGGTCCACAATTTAATAGTTGGGTGACAGATATCGTTCAAGATGGACCTACTTGATAATCTCTACATAACACTTCCCTCTAATGGTAGTTTTGATGTCTATCCTGATAACACATTGGCTCATTACAAAATTTATCTGCCAGAAATGCTTCATCTTTCAAACGAATACGAGGTTGCCTTAGTAGAGATGCAGTTTCCTTTAAGAATGGACTATAAATCGTTCGTAATGAGAGCTGGCGAGGACGATGTAATCTTAAATGTTTTAAATTTAGATATAATGACGCCAACAGCCATTAAATACAAACTAAAATGCACCAGTGGTGGTATCAGCTATGACAAAACTAGTGACCTCGTAGAAGAGATAAATAAGGGAATAGCAGAGTTTAGGAGATCAAAATTTGAAGATTATAAAGGAAAGGAACATCCTTTTCATGATGCAGATTACGAAAAGAGAAAAAAACCTAGAATTAGTTACAATAGCAGTATAAAACGTTACGTCATTCATAATGACATAAGACCAACCACTAATCTGTACATTCGATTATTAATGGAAAACCGTATGGCTCGCAGGTTAGGTTTTGAACCAAATCAATTGCCACTTTACCCCTATCGCAATGATGGAAGTCTCGCAACAATGGGGGGTGTTGCAGTTGTTTTAGATAAAAGCATCTCTTATAAAACTCGAGCTGAATTAACCGTCACAGCAGTTAATCCTTCGCCTCACGATAACAATAACCTTCCAGATTATATTTGGGTTTATACAAATCTAATAAATCTGAGGCCTGTTGGCAACAGTTACTCCCAATTGCTAAGAATAATTAACGTTATAGGAGAGTCAGGTACGAGTCAGTCCGTTATTTTTACTTCTCCCCATTATTATTCGCTGTTACAACTTAACGTGCAAACAATAGAAATTAAATTTTGCGACGCCTATGGGGATATAATACGTTCTCTTCCCAAGGCCACACCATTGTCACTTTGCACATCAGACGGAAAAGGTCGTGAACAAAACAATGGCTTCCTGTTGCCCTTATACAGCTCACTATCGAAGACAAGCAGGTGGTTTAAACGTTTGTTCAGGAGCAAGATTCCAGGCTGGTCATGGCCTCGCTAACCTATTTTCTAGTATATCTCAATATGCTATGCCTTTCGTTCGTTCAGTTGGCAGCTATTTAGGACGCAAAGCTTTAGGAGCCGGAAGTAATATCGCACAAGATTTAATTGCCGGTAAAAATTTTAAACAGAGTGCAAAGGATAGGTTACAGGAGACTGGTGAACAAATATTAGGCGATGTTAAGGCTAGGTTCAGTCAATCTGGTAGTGGATGCAAGAGAAGACGCAGCTCTCCCAAGAGGCCAAAACTCCCAAGAGCAACTCTCCCAAGCAACTCTCCTAAGAGACGACGAACAGTTACAGTAGCAAAGAAGAAGAAGAAGAAAAATAAGAAAGTGGTTCGAGATAGCATTTTTTAACAAAAATGTCTTTCATTCATCCTACATCTTGTGAGTGTTTGAAATCAGAATTGGACATAGTTGAAGTTCCACCAACACAAGTGTCTATAGAACGCAATCAGTATGTCGAATACCGCCCTATTGCAACGCCTAGTTCAACTATAGAATTTCAGATTGACGGAACAGCAGACTATTTGGACTTGGCGCAAACATGTATTTATTTAAAACTGAAAGTTGTAAGCGCCGCTGGAGAAGATCTTACTGATGCATTGAGCGTTTTCATAACGCCTACTAACCTATTTCTACAATCTCTTTTTTCACAAGTGGACTGTTATTTCAATGGGAAGCGAATTTCTGGAGGTAGCAACACCTATCGATATAAAGCTTACCTGCAAACGTTGCTCAGTTACTCTAATACTGCTAAAGACTGTCAGTTGGGAGCTGCCATGTGGAATACTGCTGATAACAGGAAAGCTGCTATCACAAATTCTAAAAGTATAGAGTTAATGGGACGAATTCACACAGAAGCCTGCAACTTGTCGAAACTTTTATTGAGCAATGTTGATGTCAAGTTTCGTTTCGTTTTATCAAAGCCTAAATATTCGCTCAAGTTGTCCAACGCTGCAGCCGGTACTTTGAAACCAAAAATACAAATCGAAGCAGCTGCTTTGTTTGTAAAAAAGTTAGACCCTCTCCATCCATTCTAGCATCTCATATGACAACACTACAAGAAAATAGCACAAAATATTCCTTTGTTCGCAGTGACATTAAAATCCAAACTGTCTGTAGCAGAATGACTTCAGCATTTATTGACAACGTTTTTCAAGAACAGGTGCCGTCTTTTGTTTTGATTTGTTTTGTTGACAACGAAACGTACACGGGCGTTTACAAAAAAAGATCCTTGGATATTTGAAAATCGCGGTTTGAAATACTTATCACTCACTGTAGACGGGGAACAAATAGACAAACCGCTACAACCTGACTTTAGTTCCATGACCTACACCCGAGCCTTCATGAATTTATTTCACGGATTAGACACTTCATTTCAAAACGTAGGTAATGGCATCAAGATTACAGATTTTGCTACAAAACATTGCATGTTTTATTATGATCTGACTCCAGATGGTTGTGCTGGAAATTCAAGCTCTCACGTTTCACTCAACAGGCAAGGTGTTGTCAGAATAGAACTTAGATTTGATGCTCCTCTCGCAAAAGCGACTAACGTTTTGATTTATTACGAGATACCGAAGGTTTTAGAAGGTACTTTTGATCGTGAAGTTTTCCTGGAAGGATGGACACGAAGCAGATCAATGACATCTTGAGAAGTAGATGTCCAAATTTCCTGGGGACATAACCCGCAAATCACTTACATGTTGTAATTAATAGAAAAGAATCCTTTCAGGTCGTCAACCATGACACGTGCAGTTCATCGGGAAGCCATTGGTCTGTTATTGGATTGCATAAAATGAAGAATGGAATGAAGACTTCTGAAATTTTTGACTCTTTTGGCTTCAAATTAGAAAATAATTACCACATTCTACAGTATTTGAGTGATTGGAATGGAAAGAAGATTTTGTGCAACAAGTTTCAAATTCAATCCCCAACATCTTCAACATGCGGTCATTATTGTATTTTTTACGTAATTATGAGAACCAAGGGATTTACTCCCGATTACATTGTTAACAAATTAAAGAAAACAGCTTTCCGTGAACGTTATGTGTACAATTTTGTAAGATGTTTTAATAAACTTAAGATGTAATTATACTCATTGTTTTTTTTTTCTTATTTTAGAATAATGCGATATTCAATCAAGTTTACAGTATTGGGGAGTGATGATGAAAGGATCAGTGACATGAAGAGAAGTTTGTTCCACGAACTGAAAATAATGACAAATCTCAGGATGCTTTGCATAGCTCTTGAAAGTGTGTTACTGGGAACTGGTCACATGCTTAGAATTTTAATTGATTGTGAAGAGGAAAGGGTCAAACCTTTCATTGTTAGCATTAGGGAGTGCAATACTGATATTACAGAAGTGCTCTTCGAATACCTTAGCACGAAATATGCACAAGACGTCCTAAATTATATGACGAGAGTCGACCCACATGCTCTGGAATACAAATGCAATTCGGATTCACTCTCCTTTGGTTTTAAACTAATACAGTTTTGCGAAAATTATCCATCGTTCAATACCCTCGCTCCGTTTATATTGGAAAACTTTGAATAGTACGATAGAATTGAAAGGTACCACGATATTTATCATACGCCACGTTTATTAAGCTTGAAGCGGTGTAATAACGAGAAGTTAAAGATGGAATTGATAAAAGAACCAACACCTCTATGGAGTGCAATGACCATGAACGCTTTACAAGATGCAGAAGTTCAAGGTGTTTACCTTTACGGTTCTTCCGGTTATGGTAAAACATTGTTGATTGAAATTATTCTCCCTTACATTTGCGAATTTGGGTATTTGATGACAACTCCATCTCTTGAGGGAATAGAGCATTCACATTCATATGTCTACGTACCGGACTGCACTCCCGAATTATTATCATCCTGTTTATTAGGGATTTATCGTTTGGTTGACAACAGACCATTCAACATTGGAAAACGGAAGATAGCTTTCAAGGGCAAAGTAATCATTTCTAGTTGTCACTCACCACCTGAGGACATCTCCTTTGTCAGACGTTTTGTAATAATAGAAGCTACGTCACCTCTTTTCCCATCACGTGATACAGTGACTTACGCGACTGACAAAGTGTGTGTATATATATATATATAGGATTACGTCTAGATCTTGTTTTTTTTTAGATGCCTGAAGGTTATGTGCGGTCAACTCCTCCCCATTTTTGTGAAGAACACTCAATGCAAGAGAATTACTTAACCATTGCTGTTGAGAAGTTGAAGCTGTGAGAATGTTTGTTTGTGAGGTTTGTGGTTTCCCGTTCAGCAATGGAAACAACATGGTACGCCATCTTCGTAATTATCATCAACCAGTTAGTAACACAACATCCGTCGTTTGCAATCGACGATATGAAACTGAACGTGCACTCCATATTCACCAAACCAGAGTACAAATCCGACGACCTGTGGCTTCTAGAAATGTATGTCAGCAATTTCATCATCGTACTAACACTAACCCAGTTCGTCGCCTCGTCTGTGACGTCACAGATCGAGGTGATAAGAATTTGTATTGTGGAAGTAGTCGATCCACACTACTGCCATCACCACACTTACTCAACACTGCATCCATTTTAAACATAATGAGTAGTAAGCCACGAACACAAGTGCGCTGATGATTCCTACTCCATCATAAATTGAAGCAGCCTCAAAATAATTCATTGCATCTGCCAGCCTGCCACTACTTGGTTTCGAAATATCCTGCTACTATCAGTATTTCGAATTCAGCATGCCACTCCTCTCACCGAATCTGGAAATGTAAACTTCCACCAAAGATGCGCAGTAATAAACACAATTACCTTACATATATGGACAAATGCAGTACAAATCCAGTAAATATGCATACAAATGCACAGCAAATGCGCAACAGTCGCTTACAAATGCACAGCAAATGGACTACAAGAGTGTGCAAATGTAGTTGAATGCGGCAGTACACACAACTGCAGTACAAACACACTTTAGATACATACACAAATAACAAAAGTACTACAAAAGTACTATATGTACGAAATTATACAAGCTTGGTACATATTAACTACAGGTGCGTACAAGCAGTACAAACACATTTCAGTGCTGACAAAATATATACAAATAGACTATAGAGTACAACTGCACAACAGACCGGTACAAAGTTCCCATCACAGTAATGTCACAGTAATTTTCAAAAAATATAGTTAAATGTTTAAGGTGAATTCGGCTTACATTCAACAATTTTTCCAAAACTATTGAATACTTGTAAAGCGTTTATTCTACACTTATTCAGCTATTTTTTATGAATGGTAGTTCTCCACTTATTCAAAACGTTATTCTCCACTTATTCAATAATTTTCTCCACAACGATTCACGTTTATGGAGCTTTTATCTTGCGTATTCACCAATTTTCCCTAATATTGAGTTGTATGTGTGTTTATTCTCCCGTTATTAAACAATTTGCTCCCAAAGTTTGAGGTTTATGGAAAGTTTATTTAACACTCATTCAATTAACTGGAAAAAGGCTTACAACACAAGGTTACTACTTACACTAATTCTATGTCTCTGTACTTACCTGATAGTAAAAGGTTCCCGTCAGCCTATATGCCAAAATTATCGGTCACGTTTTTCATTATTTGTCTAAAACCTCGTTGGGTCATTTTAAAATTTGGAATTCACTTTAGGATTCTAAATAAAGGTCCATCGTACTTAATATAATTCATGCCAATTGTCTGTTTAAATTAGTTTGTTAAATTTAATTAATTGCGCTAAGTGTCATAAACCTAAGTGTCGTAAAATTGCTTTATATCCCAAATAGCAAAGAAACCTAAATTGAACGTTAATTTACCTGGTCACAATTAGTTTTTTATCCATTAAATTAACAATTTACAGCCTAACGTTTAATATATTGGACAACACTGAACGGCAAAAGTACCAGCATGCAACATGATCTTTGTGAGGGGTCCCCTACACACCGAGGACAGAGTGCAACAACAGCCTAGTGGTCAGCATTCTTATCTGCAAACCAAGTGAATCCCAGTCCGAATCCTGCGACTGGCCCTACTATTGATGATAATATTAAACATAAAGCATCCAGTTCAGCATGGGCAGTAAAGGGTTAAGGTTGAAATTGTTGCAGTTGTCTTAAAAAATTATCGAATTTCTATAATGTTTCAAGCTGTCAACGAACCTGGTAAATAAATACTAAACCCGGTATGGTCATATGAAGTGACGGGTTTCTCGTTTTTATTTTTAAAATGTGACTTTTCATGAATTCAAATTTCTATACTTGGTAACACTTTTGAGTTAAATTTTTTTCGTGCATTATATAAAACGTGAAAATATTATCCGCGAATTTCTCCAAAATAACTTCGAATAATGGTTTTACGTGTTTGGCCACAGTGAAAAAAGAATAATCGAGTTAGGATGGGATAAATCGACATAAACATAATGGAACATAAACTGATGAAAACGGATAAATTAAGTTAAAATGGGACATTGCTCTATCAGCAATCGCATTTCAATTGATGTCCATAGAATTTCTTTTCAATACGTAGCCTATAGGGTATTTTTACAAAGATGTATAGTAACTCTGTAGAACTTTAGAGAACTTCTTAACGAACGCTATAGAATTATTTCTATAGAATCTCTATAGAACAGAAGCTATTCAGAGTTCTACAGAAAATTTTCTTATAACTTATTACATTTTAAAAGAGTCATAAAATATATAAAATATTTGGAAAACATTAAGAACACGTCTACAACCGTCTTTCGTTTGAATTTTGTGTCATATGGTGCCAATGAATGAAGTTGGTTTGTTAGACGAAATTACGAATATTGTTTTTGTCAGCATTCCTGCCACAGTAGTATTTATGTAAAATTTCACCACTTTTACAACGAAACTCGGCGACGTTTTCTTTATTACATTTCAACTAATTTTCTACTTGAAATTGACATGTGTAGTTTACACAAGTAAGCAGGGGAAACGACGTAGAAAAATATTGCATTTCAACATAACTGAGATCAGCAACAAAAGTAGAAAAATCGTTCAACTTAGATAGAAACACGATCGAAAATATTTCAATAAATTTTCTACGTATTATTTGCATTTCCTGCTACCCGATATTTCATTACAAATGAATGGGAGAAAATAATAGTTTTTTCAACCTTGCTAGTTTCAACTACAAAACTGTTAAAATAGTTAAAATTTTGGTTCTCAAAATATTTCAACCAATAGTTCAACGTTAAATAAACGTACCCAATCTGCCTGGTGCGGTTTTTAACCCTCTTGCTTTTATCAGTTTAACATGTGTGAAACATTCAGTAAACTTAGATAGCTTATTGTGTTTAGATTCGGGTATTCAAGAAAATATTCTAACTTTAACTTTTCAGACTGGAAAATTTACACATTCACGAAGCAATGTTTAAAAAAATTTGCTAACAGGTAAAATACAAACAAGGGATGGAACTGCTGTGCTTCGTACTCTATACGTCCTGTATCATTTGAATAAAACAAAAAATCGTTCACAAAGGAAAGCTGGTATACTTGTAATAGCAACCTTTATTGTAAATTACAACGCTCTAAAACGTTATGAATAATATTTAGAGTTTCAAACTTTTATTCATTTAAATAGTACATTGTGTAACTAGCACAAATGCTGACAGCTTCCATGAATATAAAGGTAATTCATGCTTAATATATTAAAAAGAGTTGAACGTGCAAATACTAAGCATGTGTATAATAAGGAATCTAAAAACGTTAGATCGATTTAAAGTTGCCCTTTTCCTTTGTGAGGTTAGGCAATAAAGTGCATGTAAACGTTCCAGTGCATGTAAACGTTGAAGTACCTTAAGAGTGCCTTTAAATTACAATATATTTGAAAGTTAAATTATACAAACATTAAGTTGTTTAAAACATTGCAGTACTTTAAAACTTGTGTACGCAAGTTCCTCTTCTTAGGGTTACAAATGTATTTGAAAGTTGAATTCTATAAGCGTCACGTTGTTTATTGGTGGCAATTGTAGTAAACGTCGCAGTAATTTAAAATTTGCACATTCAAGCTCCTGTTTTAAGAATTGCAATATATTTTAAAGTTACAGCAATAAACGTTATGTCAGTTATTGGTACAAATGTGGTAAACGTTGTAGAACTTTAAACATTGCAAATTCAGGCTCCTGTTTTAAGAATTATACATTTGAAAGTTGCATACTGTAACCCGACTTTATTGGTTAATATTCCAGTAAACGTATAGAAGTTTGTATGTTTCAAATTCAAGCTCCTGTTTTTTAGAATTACAATGTGTTGCACATTCAAGATCCTGATCCTCTTTTAAGAATTACAATATAATTGAAAGTTGCATGCTATAAACGTGAAGTTGTTTATTGGTTACAAAATGTTAAATGTTCTAAAAGTTAAAGTTTCAGTCAAGGTCCTGTTTTAAGAATTACAATACATTTGTAAGTTGCATACTGTAAACGTTATGCTGTTTATTGGTCACAGTTGTGATAAAGTTGCAGTAGTTTAAAAGTTCCATTTTCAAGCTCCTGTTTTAATAATTACAATTATTTGAAAGTTGCTTGCATCACATTGTTTATTGGTTACAATTGTGATAACCGTTGCAATAGTTTAAAAGTTGCACCTTCAAGTTCCTGTTTGAAGAATTACAATACTCGTAATTGAAGGTTGCATGATATAAATGTTTTGTTGTTTATTGGCTATAAATGTGTGAAAACGTTGTATAAGTTTAAAAGTTACACATTCAAGGTCCTATTTCAAGAATAACAATATATTTGAAAGTTGCATGCTATAAATATGAAGTTGTTTATTGGTTATGAATGTGTTAAACGTTGTAAAAGTTTTAAAGTTGCAGTCAAGCTCTTGTTTTAAGAATTGTTATGGATAACGCAGTGTAGTGTCACTAAGTGATGAGGTTGTGCTGCTTCCCAATGGCGTGTGTCGTCATTGTGACGTATTTTAATGTTTGGACTCAGTCATAAACTGCGTCAGTCTAGTGCTTGTTGTAATTGTAAACTCGCATGTCCGTGTGCATTCCAATGATGTTTGCTGTTGTAGTATTGTCGGCCGACCTGAACGACGATTGTTGTTGTTAGTATGGCTGTTGAAGTTGTACAAAAGCGACCGAAAGGAAGGGTGAAGGAGCTGAAAGATGTAGCTATGAATGTATGCCATGTTACTTCAGAATTCAGTATAGAAATGCATGGCATTAATTTGGTTAGAGATGAAGGCTAATTAACGAAGTGTTTTCGTAAGCTATGAAGCAAGTTTGAAACTTAATTTAGCTTAAATATTTTTTATAGAATATGTATACTTGTGACGACGTTGCCACAAGAATGAAATGAAGAATATAAGATGAAAGCTTGCCGTCCATTCGATTTTCCTTCTTCACCTAACCCGTTTTTTCAGCCTGCGCATTGAGAGTCGACAGCCTTTGTTTAACACGAACTAAACACGATTTTCATCCTGTGAAGGGTGATTTTGACATTCACGTCAAATCTCAACATTGGTTTGATGTTCTTTCGCCTAACAATTCACCAGTGTAGTCAACTAGTGTTAGTAGATGGGACATCATTTGAATAAATCGTGCAACTGTGAAACTGCAGAATAGCTATGCCTACATCGCTAAGAGGATGATGCAAGTTCTTTTCAACTGCGCTACAACTGGGAATTGTGAGTGACGTATCTTTGACTACATCGTGATTGATATTAATTTACCAACACCATCCCACAAAAATTATAATATATTTGAAAGTTGCATACTATAAACGTCAAGTTGTTTATCGGTTATAATTGTGGTAAACTTTGCAGTAGTTTAAAAGTTGCACCTTCAAGTTCCTGTTTTAAGAATTATAATATATTTGAAAGTTGCTTGCTATGAACGTCACATTGCTTATTGGTTACAATGGTCGTAAATGTTGCAGTATTTTAAAGTTGTGCATTCAAGCGCCTGTTTTACGAATTAATATATATTTGAAAGTTGTGTGCTTTAAACGTGAAGGTGTTTATTGGTTACAAAAACGTTGCAGGAGTTTAAAAGTTGGACCTTCAAGTTCTTGTCTTCAGAATTACAATATATTTGAAAGTAGCTTGCTGTAAACGTCACATTGTTTGTTGGTTACAACTGTGGTACCCGTTACAGTAGTTTAAAAGTTGCACCTTCAAGATCCTATTTTAAGAATTATGTATTTGAAAGTTGCTTGCTATAAATATCACGTTGTTTATTCGCTAAAATTGTGGTAAGTGTTGCACATTGAAGCGTGAAGTATGAATATATTTGAAAGTAGCATACTATAATCGTTAAGTTGTTTGTTACAAATATGATAAACGTTGTAGAACTTTGAAAGCTCCTGTTTTAAGACCTGCAATGTATCTAAAAGTTGCACACTATAACTGCTGCGTATTAATGTAACATCCTTTCAGCCTTAGCTCCTTGTCTGATGTAGAGAAAGTTAACTTCGTAGAAGAAGTAAAAGTTGCACGAAATTTAAACGTCAGATTGTTCAAATTGTTAAACTTATAACCATGCTTTACATCAGTAAGTTTGGTAACTTACAATATTGCTGCAACCTTTAAAAATCCAGTATCTCTTTTACTTCACAACATTAATGTCATGTGTAAACAAAAGACAATTTTGAATACAGAACTACAAGTTACAACTCTTATTTTGTTGGTGTAAACTTTAAGTCGTTGAAATCAAAGTTAAATTAAAGGTACCCTTTTAAGATTGTATTTCAGAACTGCGCTGCAGAAGATTTCTGAACGAAATATCACTTCAATTCACGTTGTTTTTTTTTAAATAAAGAATGCAAGCATTCAAACATATTAATAATACACAATCCTGTTACAGATCCAAGCAAACCTCCCAAATCACACAAAAGTTTAACAATCGAGTCTGCAGGCTGAGTAGTAAATGTTAAAACCACATCACCAATAAAATTCAGCGATAAGAAGCTAGCATTAGCTGCTATACGTTGTATGTTAATGATTCTGGTTTCATATATTCTCTTGGTGCACGGTGGTAGACATTTGCAGTCGTTTGGTCCTCCAGGTAAAACGAATAACTCAAAATACTTTTTATGGGACAATATACCTGATTTAGCAGAAATGCATGAAAGTAGCTTCATCACTGGCATATAAGGAAGGCTGCAGAAGGGAAAAATTACAGAATTACAATTATTCTAAAGCACATTTTCGTGAATTTTACGTGACTGTCAAAATCATACTTTTAAGAGTAGAAGCCCTCCATTTTTATGGGGTGTTGTAGTGACCTAATGTGTTAGATGTTAACTTGTTTATTTGTTTGAAATGATGACGAACACCACCAGCTGACAAATGCATCCAAAGGCCGTATTCAGGCAGTAAAGTAAAAGCTTGTTGACTTTCGGTCGTAGGTAAAATACTTAAGCATTGTATTAGCACAAAGGATAAAGCAATCACATAACAACAAAAAAAAACAGACGTAAAAAGAAGCGAGTAATAATCATTGACCAAATGATAATGGCAAGACTAAAAGCTAACTTAAAAGCTGCAAGAAACTTGCAGCAAAAACGTGAAAATGATAGAACCAATTTTAGCAATTTAATTTTTAAATATTTACCCTTTACCTTAAAAAAAAAACAATCTAAAACCTTAATGTTATTTGGAGTAAAAATATTAGAAGTTTCCTTTAAGAAAACAGGTTGGAGGGAGGAATACAGCAACTGTTCGAAAGCAAATTGTGAATGAACTGAAAGAGAGAGTGAATTTCTGTAAGAATGTATTTTTATTCCAAAGACTGTAAACTTCTCTTACCTACAGCGAATTTGCAATGAAAGCTTTAGGTACAAACAGTTCTTGATGCAATTGTAATGTTCCTTCTCATTAATACAGTCATAAGCCTTATCTATAACGGAGATCACCTACAATAAAAAAAAGAATACAAACACGAAGTTCAGGTTTGTGGAAAAAACGGTATTTTTGACACCCAACCTGAGGTGTTTTTTTTGCTTTTTTTTTAGGGTATTTTTCCGTTTTTATTGTTTCGGGTTTTAATGGGAATTATCGGGTTTTAAAAAGTCTTTATAAAACATTCAACAAATTCTTCGTTTTTGTGAAGTTTTCTATATTTAACTTTTTTTTCTACTTGATGATTTATTCCTGCAAAGTTGATAAAGTATTTTGAGCTTTTTATCAAGTCTGGTCAAAACTTCGTAATCATCTGAGAGGCAAAAGGGCAAAAAAAGTTGAACTCAGGATATTCGTGATCATTCGGGATATTCCACTATCTTACCTAACAATCGTGTCTTGTGTTTTTTTGCGAAATTTTGCTCATAACTATTCTTTAGTGACAAATAGAGGATGCCCATGGCAAAAATATACCAGTTTTTATAATTGAGAATTAGGGTAAAACTTCAGTTATTTTGTGGTAGGTCATTATAGGTACTAAAAAATGCCTCATGATAAGCGATAAAAGCACAAATAGTATTTTGCGTTTCTGAAAATGATTGTTTTCTTTGTTCACCTGTACAAAACAAACAATACAGTGATGTATAATGATACCTTACAAACAGTTTTGCTATCTTTCAAAGTTACCGATGAATATACAAGTTTAAAAAGTTTCACAGGGTGGGATCCACAACATATTCGCTAGTGGTTTGAACAATTAGTTCAAACCAGTGACCTTTAGAGTGTATTCACAGGTATTGATTTAAAAACCGCTGTCCTTGTGGGGGAAATTTTTGATTGGTGTTCATTGCTTTTGTCTTGTTTACTGAAACAGTGTCGGCTTCAAGAAAGACCCTTACTTTTTCTACAGATTCTCTATAGATAACAATGATAAATGGGGTGCAATTGCTAAGACAAACAAGATATGCGCCATCACCAAACATGCAGAAGACACGTACCATACTATTGATATTGAAAATACCACTGATATTTATAGAAAACCTATAGAAAAATAAGGGTACTTCTTGAACCTACACCATTTCAGTAAAAAGACGAGAGCAATGAGCTTCATTAAAAATTTTTCCCACATGGAGAAATGGCAAGATGTTTTAAAATCATTACCTGTGAAAACACTGTAAAGGTCAATGGTTTGTGATAGAGGCCCTAGAAGGGGATCGTGAATGCTTACTCATTGCCCTAAAAAGTAATTGCGAGACATTACCAAAGTAAACACGGGATTTATTCCCGTTTCAGGAACCCAAAACGTTAAGGGTTACATTACTTACATTCTATTTATTTCGGTCTAAAAGTTAGGCCAACCTTCTCGGTCGGCAGCTAGTGAGGAAGTAACTTCCAGGCGGAAAAACGTCACTTCCCTAGCAACAGGTTCAAAGTTCTGGTTGTGAACATCTGCCCATGTGCAGATGTTTCCACATCCTGGCACTGAATTATTGGCCACTGCTTGCTGCTACCACAGTGGGCCTTAAGAGTGCTCTTCTGTCTCCAACAAACTCCCCCTTGACACCAGTACCTAGTAGGCGAAGCGGACATGAAGTAGATTAGTCAAATGCACTTTACGCACACCAGTTTTTGGCTTCGTCAAGCAGTCGGCTATATTGTTCTGGGTTGGCACGTAGTGGACACTAATTCGTCCTGCATCCACCTTATCTCCTACATGGTGATAGAGAATATCTATGTGCTTCGTCCTTGAACGTTCAACATAACTCACAGTATGTGCTCTGGCGCTTTGCGAGTCCGTGTAGACTGGTACTGCTGTCACATCTTCAGGCTTCAGCAATCCTGTTTCCTGAAGCAGTTCCTGTGTCCACAGGCTTTCATGTACAGCTTGGCTTATGGCTTTGTACTCGGATTCCATTGACGACAGACTTACGGACCTTTGAAGGTTTGACTTCCATAAGAATGGTACTTCTCCATACGTCACGACGATTCCTGTCGTTGATCTTCTATGGTCCAGATTGCTAGCATGACTTGCATCAGCATAGAGTCCACTGTCGTCTGGATCTACCACAAGGCTTCTTGGGTTCCTTTCAGGTAGCGGAGAATGTGCTTGGCTGCTTGCCAGTCGTATGGCTTGTTGCATGCTGTGCCAAAGTGTTTACTGCATACGAGATATCTGATCTAGTTCCATTGGCTATGTAGGAGAGGCAGCCTACAAGTTCCCGCAGAGGAGTCTTCTCCTTTCCTGATTGTAGTTCCTGAGCGCTCCTCCTGTTCTGAGTACAGCTGGTATGACCACGGCACATGACTCATCCACCTTGAAATGCTCGAGTACTTTGTCAATATAGTGAGTCTGATTCAATGCTAGCTCTCCTGAATATGTTCTGAAGAACTTTATTCCTAGTAGGAAGTTAATCGACCCCAGCGGCCTGATTATAAAACTTGAAGTCAAGATCTTCTTGACTAGTGCTCGCATCTTCGGTGTCGACCTCAAGGCAATTGTGTCATCAACATACATAACGAGGATACATATTCCATCACCTTCGATGATGACAAAAATGCAAGCATCTGTTTTGCATCTATACATGCCGTGCTTCGTCATTTCCTGTGAAAAGCGAATATTCCATTGGCGTCCACTTTGTTTTAGCCCGTAAAGGCTTCTAATGATGCGGCAGACTTTCTCTTCAAACCCAGGTACCTCAAATCCTTCTGGCTGACGCATAAAATTTGCTCCTGGTCTCCCAAAAATCCATTAGGATATGCTGATTGAATATCAAATTGGTCTATGTTGTAGCCTTTAAGTACCACTGCTGTGACGAGGAGTCGTATAGTGGGTAGGCTGGCAGTTGGACTGTAAGTCTCGAAATATTCGACGCCATATTTTTGTGTGAAACCCTTCGCTACCAGTCTTGCCTGACGCATTCTTCTTAATCTTTAGGACCCATTTACTTCCTATGCAGTGTGCACCTGTCGGTAGGTCCACTAAGTCCCAGGTATGATTAGCCACTAGTGCTCCATACTCATCATTAAGCTCGACTTTCCACAAGTCGGCATCAGGACCCAAGAGCATCTCCTGAACTATGGTGGGTTCAACTGGATTGGCAAGAAATAAGGCTAAATGTTCATTTATTTCAGGCTCAGTATCGTTGAGTTGTCCGTCTGGATGCTTATCCCCTCCCAACGGTAGCTGAGGAAAGAGTTCTGGAACGTTACTCTTTTGGGACTTGGCTCTGCTGCGAGTTAAAGGTGGTGACTTAGAAGGTTCAGGCTCAGATGACCTTGGGGGCTGAGCTCCTAAAATCGTAGATTCAGTTCTCATAGGTTGGGTTGTTGACCTGGAAGCATCAGTGTCCTGGGGTATAGGTCTAGGTTGCACCTCATTTGGGGCTACTGTCCTTGACGATCGAGCTCCTTGCTGGCCTTTGCTAGTGTCTGGAGTGTCCTGTAGCCGATTAGCCGATTGGAGTTGTTGACCCTGAAGGGCGGGCTCCATTACTACCAGGTGACTTGGGATGTCCTACTACTGGGGTAGATGGCCCGGGGAGGTGGACTCCTTTTGTAGGTGATCCGGTTGTACAGTTGCTGGGGTAGTCCCCCTGAACTAGGGGTCTCCATGGGCGGTTCCAGGGCCTCAAATACTGAATCGAGTAGCCTAACTCCATCCGAGTTTCACTAGGTTTTCCATTTAAACGTCGAGAACCCATTACGTTTTCTTGAAACGTGACGTGTCGATTTACTATTATCACACGATTTTCAAAGTCGTATAGTCTGTATGTACGGGAATCCAGATCATATCCCAGCATTATACACGCAATTCCTCTTGGTTGCAACTTTGATTGTTTCGTGGGCGCTTTTAATGCAAAACACAAACAGCCTATGCTGCGAAAATATTTCACTATGGGTTATAGTCAAGATTAAACCATAACTGTCTTGGTGTAACTAACTTATTTCTTGTATTTATGCAGTGATTTTTAATATATGCTGCTGTGTTTACTATTTCTGCCCAAAACTTCGTTGAAACGAGGGTGCTTCTTACTAAGTTCATTATAGAGAGGTTAACTCTCTCTGCTGTCCCATTCGAGCTAGGAGAGTAGGGGGGGCTGTACTCGTGTTTAATGCCTCGTGCATTCATGTAGGACGCCATTTTGGAGTTCTGGTACTCAGAACCATGGTCACGTATTTAATTTGCAACCAGTTTGCGCTTCAGCCATCGTGACGTAATTTGTGAAGTGCCCATATAACTCATCTTTCGTTTTCATAAAAACTATGGTCACGTATCTCGAATAATCGTCAGTAAATGTTGCAAAGAATCTACTACCTGCTAGGGACGCTACTGGAAACGGGCCTACGCAGTCGCTGTAAACAATACCTAAGCGCTCACTAGCGCGTGTCTTATTAACAGTAGTAAAGGGCCTGCGCTAAGCGTTTGCTTCAAGGCAATTACTGCAAGCACTTTTCTTAAGCCTACGTGAATTCTGTGTAGTGAAACCTCCTAGTGCTCTACTCTGGGCTATTTTTCTCAACGTTGAGGGAGCATGAAGCGATTGTGCCACAAAAGAGTATTACCCGACAAAACATTTTCAGTAAGTACGTTTTGAGTGTTCGTACAAGTAATTAAAACTGGGGGCACCTGCCCTTCTTGCGCATTATTGTCCATTTTTGTGCTAGACTGTTTTGCAGGTTTTAACGATGCTGAGTTGCGTTGTATATTGACACTTACTGGAATATCACTTTCATTTAACGGCCTAGTTGTATTTCATAATTCAGACGTGGTATTTTAAACTTGAAAATGATAAATAAACCACATATGTATTGGGCGTTAAATATCCACGAGTTTGTTGGCTTGTGAAAATCTTCACACTTATTTTCATCACATACCAGCTTAAAACCATTTCTCATTGCTTGCCCAACTGAAAATACATTTACGTCAAACTCTGGTAAAAACAGAGCGTTTTTTTACGTTAGTAGACTTTTATTTATTTGTGGAGATACGCTGCCAGCTAGGTTAGTTTAAAATGTGTTTATTTTGGTGGCACACTTGACCATCTCGGTCTCTACCTGTTTTAGTTCATTAAACCAATTTCTGTTTGAAATGCAATGTTTTACTGTTCCAGAATCGAGTATTAGTGCGTCTTTCAGATTCCACCCACTATCAGAAGTTAATGCTTTTACCTGCTGAATCTTGCTATATGTTACGAGCTTAGGTTAGTTTTCCCTCATGCAGAATTACTCCGGCCAGGCCCATTGAATCCTTTCCAGGGTCGACGGGCACGAAAATTACCACTCGACTTTTCTTGATGCTGCGCTGGATTTAGGTTAGGTTGAGCAGGTAGGCGTTGATTAGGGTCTGAACTACACGTAGTAGCTTTATGTCCAATTCCTTGGCAACACCAGCAGTCTGTACTGGAGAGGGCTTGTCCAGGACGTACGGGTCTTGCCAGGTTCGCTTGTGATTCTGCAAAAGTACGGGGATTAGTAAACACTTGATTTTTACTCCCGTACAAAATCAGCAAATGTTCCAAATCGGCAGATTTTAATTTTTTACCCTTTTTTAGCGGTGCTAGGAAACTTGTTATCAGGGTATCAGGCAAACCTAATATTATGTAGCATGCTTGTTCCTCGTCATCAAGCACTCGTCCAGTATCGCTAATCTGCTGAAAAATAGTGCCTAACGTACCCAAATATTCAGCCACACTCATGGATACCGTTTTTCTTAAGTTATGCAACTTTCTACGTAATGCAATATAGTTTAGCACATTTGACGGTTCATACCTTGCCTTTAAGTGGTCCCAGATACCTTTTGCAGTATCCAGTGTTTTCGGAATTTGAATTACCTTAACATCTACGGATAACATGAGTAAACCCATGGCTTTTTCATTGGCAGCTTCCCATTTAACAAATCTGCCGCAACGGTTGGTTTTACCTTGCTTGTCATTAATAGCTCCCACGATCCTTGATGCCGCATTAACGCTTCAACTCTTGCTGACCAAGATCCGTAATTGTTGCCATCTAAAAGCTGTAAATATTGAATATTCATCGCCATCTTGCTGACGTTACACATTGCCATATTGTTAACTCTTGATCAAAACCCTTTTGCTTTCTTATCCTCGAAATCCTTTTAAAATTATACGGATATAGCTTTTTACCTTTTTATGTGCTGTTACGGTTCTGCATGACTCCGTCTAAGTTTGCTGCCGTCTTTTCTGGCTGTTGCCGGCTAAAAAATCTTCTCCTTGAAGCTGGCTCTTCTTTTTTGCACTCCTTGGTAACGTCCGCGTTCGTCTTTTCAGTCTTGCTAAATTCGGTGAAGGTGAGAATCCTCGATGAGCAGCATACGAGATTTTCAAGAAACAAAAAATAAATTTGAAATAGTTAGTCTTTAAAACTTTTATCCCTGTTTGGGCTTATTCTTTTGAAATTTGAAAGACTGACGGTTTGGGGCATATTTTGGCTTGAATTACTAAATTTGAGTAAGCTTGGTTTTATGTTGAAAACATTTTTCCGATGCTCTGGCTACCAATTGATAGAGGCCGTAGAAGGGGATCGTGACTGCTTACTCATTCCCCTAAAAAGTAATTGCAAGACATTACCAAAGTAACACACGGGATTTATTCCCGTTTCAGGAACACAAAACGTTAAGGGTTACATTACTACTTCCATTCTATTTATTTAGGTTTAAAAGTTAGGCCAACCTTCTCGGTCGGCAGCTAGTGAGGAAGAGTAACTTCCAGGCGAAAAAACGTCACTTCCATAGCAACAGGTTCAAAGTTCTGGTTGTGAACATCTGCCCATGTGCAGATGTTTCCACATCCTGGCACTGAACTATTGGCCACTGCTGGCTGCTACCACAGTGGGCCTTAAGAGTGCTCTTCTGTCTCCAACAGTTTGCACCAATTCAATATGGCGAATCTGTAGTTGTGGATCCAGCCCTATCATGCTCTATTAACTTGTATATTCATCATTTTTGTAATTATTGACTTTTAAAGGTACCGAAACAGTTTGTAAGGGAGGAGTTAGCATTTGAAAAAAAAATGAACAAGTGTTTTATCATCCAACTAATACAACTTGTACAACACATGCCTTCAATATTCTATCATTTTTCTTTAACAAAATATTTAAATCTACCCTTCCTTAGGGTGAGCCATAAACGACCTGCAATACTTTTTTATGGCTGAACTTAAGAACTGGTAGATTTAAATATTTTTTAATAGTAAAAATGATGTAACGTCGATGACATTGTTGCGCAAGTTGTATAACTTGGGTAATAAAATATTTGTTGTAAAATTGCTCTCCGAAGCACTTTTTTTCAAATACTAACCCACCCCCCCCCCCCAAAAAAATTTAAAAAACCGACTTAATGGATTTAATCTGTTTTTCTCTTTTTTTCGCGTGATACAGTTGGTTTTATTGTGCTGGGGAAAATTACAAGAACCCTAAGTACCATTGATAAAATTTGGTATATTTCAGTCATACGCAACCTCTGGTATTTCTACTTGTCACTAAAGAATAGTTATGAGAAACTTTCACTAACAAACGCGGTTATAAGGTAAGAAAGTTGAAAATCCTGAATGAGGGTGGAAAGGTTTTAAAATGAGAAGATAACTTTGTAGCTTGTGTTCTTGTTCCCTCACGCGTAGGATGGTTTCTAAATGATAAGTAACATAATAGAAATGGATGTGCAGAACCATTTATTACAGCATGCTCCAACTGCAGAGCAAGTCTGCAGCAAAGAAAATTTCTTGACTTTAATTGCCTAAAAAAGTTGTTTGACAATTTCTTTTTCACATTTTATTAAATATTTTTATTTTACTACTTGTGGAAACTTGGCTATACAGCACAGTCAATTTACCATTGTTTTCCCTGCAGTTCCAGTTTCATTTTAGTCACTGTAAACTATCGAAACATTGATTGCAAAGTGACGAGGATTTGTTTTGTAATTTATTTTGTTTTAACCGATTCTCTACCTATGTGTATAAAGTGCATAGTCTAAGGCCGTATTTCTTCTGAAGAAAATATTTGTATCATGTGGCCAAGGACACAGCTTGGGGCTGACCTAGTCTCTCACGTTGAAGCTAAAATTGTCATCCTAAATATCACCTCACATTTTTTTATACTTTAAAACGAAATTTGGCATACGTGCATTGGTAAACACACATAAGCAAATTATTAAAATCCATCAGATCATATCGAAAGTCTAGTCCTGACAAAAATCGTGATACTAGTGTTCGTCTTGTTGGTGTTTTTCGGGTATTTGTACACAACGGGTTCTAGACACCAAACCTTTTGCTTTACAAAACTAAGCCACTTTGTAGCTACGGCCATAATAACTGTGCTTTTATAAAAATTATATAAATATTTCAGATAATTTCGGAGTTACAGGGCTTCCGAATGGGCAGTTTTTTTTTTACATTGCTTTAAACATTGTTATCAGGCAACAATGTCGATCAAGCAACACCAGCCAAAGGCATATGCTGACGAATTAGTTGAAGCGTTCTTTTCAACTGCCATACCTTATCTCGGAATAGAGAGGGACAATTTTGCTAGGAACTACCTAGGAGTAAGAATAAACAGAAGCTACCAATACTGATGCTACCAACCGCTAAGTGAAAAGGGTTTAGATACTCTAACGTTGCTGCAGTGCTTAGTCTTAAGTGAAACCTTATGGCTATAAGTGTTTTTATACCATTTTTGGCGGAGTGAGTGAGTGAATGGTAACCTATAACGGTCACTAAATTAGAAAATGTTGGTTGGCCCGTTGGTTGGTTGCACATTTTTAGTCAGGGTGGAGCCCAAACAAAAGATCAGATTGGAATGAAATTTGGTACAATGCTTGATACCCCAAAACGTATTGCTGAGCCAAAATTTGCCGTAAATCGAGCACTTATTACGGGGCAAATAAAAAATTTTTGAATTTATTTCTAACATTCACCATTGTAAATTTGGAATTGAGAATAGTTAAGGAATTCCGACTTAGCATTGCTGGTGGTAGTCAAGTGAACTTAACGTGGCAAAGGAGTAATTCAACTTTTTTTTAAAAAAAATTTATAGTGAGGATTACGAAAATTGGTGGTTTTATACCAATCATTATTACAAACATTTTTTATAGGAAACCTTTTTTCAATTTGAGCCATACAAACCGGCTAATTAGCCTAAATTATACAAATTAGGTTTACAAGGAAATCAGTGATAACTAACGTTCTAATTAACATTTTAATTCAAACTAAACGCCGAATTGTCACAAAAACTATAGAGAGAGTCACTGACACGGATTTATTTCCTAAAATTGCTGGAAGTATTTTTTTTTATTTTTTTAAAATAAATTAACGGAAATAATATGCACATTTACAAGTAATTGAATGAAAAAGTAACTTTTTATGCTGTGATCTATTTTCTGTTAGTATGTGACCTTTACACATATTTGATGAGGCTACCTTCAAAATTTCAAAGAAAGTGAACTAAAATTGTAGGAGTTACGCATGAAAAACTTTAATATTTTAACAAAAACATGCAATTTTGGAAAATCGAGGTTAAAGTTAACAAAGCTTTAATTTGCAGATGATCTCAGTCTTAAAAATCACCACCACCATAATAATACAGTCCCATTAGTAATACAGTCCCATTAGTAATACAGTCCCATTAGTACAATAATTTCTAATACTAGAAATTCGAATTGTACGAGGTAGATGACGCACACGACTATGACAGAAACTTGGGTAGACATTCTGGGGAGGTTGGCATAAAACGGTACACGCCATTTTCAAAATAGCCGTCATTGATTTCTGTTATGGCGTGTAACTTCTGAACTACTATACCTAAAACTTTATATTTTAAATCAATTTGCATGTTTTCTGGTACTATAAAGCCACTGGTGACACTCAAAGAGCTGTAGCTGTAAAATTTATTAAGCTACACATAATAGGGATTGATGCTGTTTCCAAGATGGTCACCATTTTTTCCATTTCTTTGTCTAATTCCTTAACTACTGCGCATACAATTTTAAATGTTATATTGTGTCAGTTTGCATGTTTTATGGTACAATAAAGTCATTGGTGACATTCTAAAAAGTGTATATGTAATATGCATGAAGTTACGTCCTTGTATGGAGTTGAAATTGTACATAAGTATATGAATATGGTTATAAATTGTGTAAGTTACCGTCCAAAAAAACCAAATAGGTCTAATGGAACATGTCCAGGAAAAAGTGTTCAACTTTTTCACTGCAATCAACACATTTACAAAATACTGTATAAATGACATCATTTTATAACATGAACATCTGTTTGTTATAAACATGAGTTTCCTGAACAATTTCTACGGCATCTAGGACCTCATCAGTGACTAACACAACCACTAATGATGGTATGTATGCCACATGTTTGCCTTTTCCAGAAAATACTGTTTTGCAGATGCTTGCAGTATTTCTTTGTTTGCAGAGGATGACCAAAATGTCTGAATATGAAGAGGAATACGTGTTGGACAATCAACTATATGTAATTGTATTAAGCGTTGATCAGACTTTCTTTGCCTTTCAAGTTTTCCGTGAATCTATCAAAAATGAAATGAATGATGGCTGTTACAAACACGAATACAATACTGCCATACATTTTCAAACAAATGCATAAACTGCATCGTGGTGGTGCACTTCATATTCGTAATGGTAGACATATAGCCAACAACAGTGCATGTAAAATATATCGAGTCGTGTTACTTGTGAAGGAATAGTCTGTACTCTCTGACTTCTTTTCCAGCTCGGCCAACGGAATGTGTTTCACTGGCTTTGTTGTGAATTCATCAGAGTAGAAAAGACTGTTGGGTGGGTAAATGTAAAATATCCGCAATAAACTCCCCTCTTGCAGATGCAATGCAAATAGCGTTTTTAGTAGTTGTGATGGTTTTAAGCTTTATTTGGCTCATGATTTTCCCAGATTGCACATTGTCTTTTGAAGTGCAAGAAGTGAAGCTAGGTAAATTTTTCTTTTTGGCTGTATCACTTAGTTCCTTTTGTCTCGAAAAATACCTCATTTATATTTAAGAATGTCATATAAACAGTTCTACCTTTTGCAACAAACATCCAGTCTCTCTGGGCTGCTCAGGTTGGACTTGTATAATAGAGATAAAATTGTGTAGTCATTTTTGATAGCTACACATAAAACTCAATAAAGGAATGTGAAACACAAAGAAGGTCAGATCAAACCAAATACAATTACATACAACTGATTGCGCAACACGTATTCCTGTTCATATTCAGAGATTTTGTTCATCCTCTGCAGTCAAAGAAATGCTGCAAGCATCCGCAGAACAGTATTTTCTGGAAAAGGCAAACATGTGTGGCATACATACCATCGTTAGTGGTTGTGTTACAGTCAACGATGAGGTTTTAGATGCTGCAAAAATTGTTCAGGAAACTCGTATGAAGACCTTTATAATTGCCTAGAAGAGGCCGATGTGCGAATAATACTGCATGTTCACAAGACAGTGCAAAATGGTATAAAACGACTTATTATTCAGTCAAATGACACGGATGTAGTAGTGCTTCTGCTTCGTTACATCTTATTCATGAATGAAGGGATCTGTATACTTTGGATTCAAATTGGTACAACACGTGGCACTGCTAGGTTTATTCATCTGCACATTTCTTTTCTCGAAACTGGGACCAATTACATGCTCCGAATTACTTGAGGCTCATATCCTCACTACGTGTGACACTCAAACTGGGGCATAGAAGGCCAGTCCAGAAACATTTCTTAAAGACTTTGGAGAAAACGCTCCGATTTATAACTAGGAAAAGCAAAAGAATACTTACCACACGTACTGTAACTGAAAACAGAACTGAAAACATTTGATGACATTCGTGTCATTTAGTACACTGCACGAAGTGTTTTCTTCGTGGACCTGCCACCAACATCAACATCTCTCCAGCTCCTGCGTGTTTTGATTCAACAGATTGATCTGTTGTTGTTCATTATACAAAAAACAGACCAATTTGTTGAATCAAAACACGCAGGAGCTTGATCCCACTCTTATGGATGACAAGATTGTGGTAGGATGCATATGTCTTCAAAATGCTTTTAACATTCCTGCCCACTGCACTCACCATAGTGTGCAGCTGTAAAGTACGGTGCACAAACAAATGTTCATGTTATAAAATGATGTAATTTGTACAGCATTCTGTGAATGTGTTGATTGCAGTGAGAAAAACAGAAGCTTTTACATGGACATGTTTCATTAGACTCTTTTTGTTGATTGGAAGGCAACTTAAACAATTTATAACCATACTCATTTACATATGTACCAATTTTACCTCCATACAAGGATATAATATTTTTAGAGTGTCACCAATGGTTTTATTGTACCATAAAGCTTGCTGACATTTTAATAGTCATGCAACATTTAAAACTGTACGTGCAGTAGTTAGGGAATTAAACACTGAAATAAGAAAAATGGTGCTCATTTTGGAAACAGCGTCTATCCCCTATTATGTGTAGCTTAATAGATTTCACAGATACAGCTCTTAGAGTGTCACCAGTGGCTTTATAGTACCAGAAAAATGGAAATTGATACAAACTTTAAGGTTTTAGGTATAGAAGTTCAGAAGTTACATGCCATAACAGAAATCAATGGCGGCCATTTTGAAAATGGCGTCTGCCGTTTTATGCCAACCTCCCCAGAATGTCTACCCAAGTTTTTTTCATAGTCGTGTGTGTCATCTACCTCGTACAATTCGAATTTGTAGTCAATAATGAAATTCCTACGGGGGGGGGGGGATCTATTATAGGGACAGGACTATAAACATAACCAGCTTGTTCAATTCTGGAGTTTTAAACCCTTTCTTTATTGCTCTTAGACATTTCGTTCTCTTCTTAGTGGTTCCAGATGACTTTTTGAATTGAGGTATATAGCCTATCTGCGTTCCGTTTAGTCAGTGCTATCTCAGTATTTTCACCTACTGGAACGTTCACTGCGGCCAAAATCTAGACACACGCTAGTGTGTCACCGCCAAGAAGACGTTTTATTGTTGTTGGAGCTTAATTGTTAGAGTGAAATTGTTAGAGTGTAATTGTTGTCAGATGGCGGCTCACTAGCAGACTGGGTCTTTTAACTGAAACCAATTTATACGTGATTTCAGCATACTGGTGTAAATTCCCCATGCGGCAGAAATCTTTGCAAATCGTTTGAATCAGGTGGCTTGGGTCCAATAACAAAGAAAAACTCAACACAAAAATGTGGGAACGTGTCCTTCATGGAGAGAAAGTGTCCTCAATAACGTTGATTTGTGTTACTAGTGACTAGTTACTAGTTACTAGTCCGCAGGCTTTCATGTTAGTTCTCATAGCATATAACGACACGTCTACAGCTGATTAGGGAAAGTTGCCAGATTTAAATTTCGGCTGACAGGTGAAGCGTCATATGGGGAAGTGCCTTTTTTCTAAAATGGGGGTTGCAGCTAGAAGCACGTGGTCCTGAAGTGGCTCGAAAGTGCAAAATTAGTGTTATAACCATTATTTTTATTGTCATCCAACAGTAGATTATAACATGCTTAAGTGTTACACGCTTATCGTTTCATTACCTAATTGTCAGAATTCATAGTTGTTGCAAATGGAGTATCTTTTATTGCAAAGGTTTGGTCGTTTTTCTCCCCACCAAATCCAAATTTTTTTTTATGGTACGCGAATTCAAGATGAATTAACTGCCCCACGACCCGAATAAATTTCTCATTACTGGTTCAATAAGACACAGGGTATCTTTTATTCCATAGGAATTGATTAGGTCCTTGCAATTACCATACTGTTACACTTGTTATTAATTTATTGGGAATAACAATAGCAAATGTGAAAATTATGAATCAGAACATTCATGCAATAAAATACCTCCAGACAAAAAAGATAGGGGTGACAATTACACCGTGGGATTTTTTGTACATTCACAGGCCTATGAAAGTCGTGATATCCTCGCAAAACCAAAACTGGTAAGAGAAACCGCCTAAATTACAAAAAGGGTCGGCCTTTCAAAGTAGTGATATCATTCAACTAGGGAGAGGCCACCAAGGTTGATCCTATTAGCCAAGTTAATCGCACCGAATAATACTTTGGAGGTTAAATGAAAACTTGACGATTGCTGCCACTAGTAGCAATCATCCAGTTTTCATTTAACCTTCGAACTATAAGTAGGTGCGATTAACTTGGCTATAAGGATTAACCTTTGCGGCCTTTCCCTGGTTGAATGATATCACTACTTTGAAAGGCCGATCCTTTTTGTAAACTTGGCGGCTTCTCTTATCAGTTTTGGTTTTGGGTGGATATTGCTTACTGTCGAAGCTCCATTGTTAAAAGGCAGACAGCTTGAGCAGCAGTTACACTTAGGCATTGTTTTCCGTGTTTTTCTCCAAGTAATTTATAAAAAAAACTGTCCACAATGTAAGAAAACAGCAAGTGAAAAGGTATACACTAACTTGTCGAGGCCGCCATTTTCTGTTCTGAACGCCCTCTGGTGACGAAATCACGTACCAGAATCCCCAGAAACTACTAATAAGGGAACATCGTTCGGCAGTTTATTGTGGCATAAAAAAATTATCGTTTTACTCATATTATAAGTGACTAAAAACGAAGTTCTTTGTAACTTTTGGTTATACTTCCAGCCAAACTTCACGAATTCATATTTAAAAAAAAAATTAATAAAAAAAAGTAAACTATGTATTGAAAAGTAGTTTTCACAGAAAGAAAGAGATATAGATGGTGCCTCATTAGCAATAAAAAAAATTAAAAACGGAAAAAAATATTTTCTCACATAATTACCCCTTTACCACGTTAAAATAACTCGGCAAATTAAACTCTGGCTGCTTCTTTCTAGCTAATAACATATCTCGACGTAACTCAATGAAATAATTACATTTGATCGTTGCATTTAACCACTACAGGAAGAAATGCAAACGTTAAAACTAAAAGGATTCCATTAACAACTCACACTAGTTTCCTTTGAAAAAAGAACTCTTGAAGAAGTTCACTTCAGATTGGCGACGAACGTAGCGTTTACACTAGTGATGGGAATCCCGAATATGAAACCAGATAGCCTCGTATCAAGGCGAAGTGGTATATATAAAACGAAAGTTTAGAGCATACGGCGTGTTTTTACCACAGTTCGAAACAATAATATGCCTGCCTCTTCTAGTTTATAGATTCCTCGTTGCCTCGGTAACGCGAAGTCTCGAAACCAAATCTGTGTTGCATGAAGGAACAGGCCTAACTCTCGAACCCACCTGTTATAATCGGCTACTTACGAAATTAAATCGGAGGTAAATATTAGGCCTAAACGCTGAAAATTAGGCCTAAAATCTAAAACTAGACCTAAAAGCTAACACATTTTTAACCTGTAATTGTGATGATTATTTCTTTTAGATTATGTAATAGAGATCGCTATTGCAGTGCGTGATAGAGGTGTGTGGCTCAATATTTTTGTTGGTGGTGGTGTAAAGTTTTATACCAGGGGCAGTATTGTGAACCTTTTGAATCTTCTGATAATTGTTAAAAACTATCGTACTGATGATTGTTTGGCTTGCAGTTAAATGCCTTATTATTCATATTTGAATACATAACATCCTGCAGTCAGTGTACGGACTACATTTTGCACAGCAGTGTTCCTGTAAACAATGCAAGAATTATTGCCAGTGGCAGCTATACAGCGGTGGCTGTACATGCTGCTCATTTTTATTTGGCGGAGATGGCCCACATCTTTAGTGTGGGCTGTGAAACGAGGTTACAAATAATTAAACAGAAATTAAATGCTGGGGCAAACGAAATCTTGTTACATAAATTTGACATGTAACATAGGCCTATATTAAAAATAAGCAAAATAAGAAAAAGGCCAACAAAGTGCAAAGTGCAAAGAACTCAACTTAGTCCAGTGAGTATTGCACCCAAATTTTTAAGGAGCATTAACAAATGTGGTATCGTCATTAAAATAAAAGCTAAATATAAGTTTGAAATGAAGATCTGTTTGCTCCGCCTACAATCGGCCCAAAGGCTGTTTCCGAGTATTGTTTAAGATGGTAGGAAAGCCAAATAGGTTTACACGTATGTCATATTATTGCTACTAAATAAACGATAAAACTGAAAAAAAGATTTTTAAAAAGGTAATCGTCAGGTATGTCATTAATAGGATGATGAACAAAAAAGAGACTAGACTACAGAAAAGTACAGAAAATTAAAAAAAACGTAGGCGTGTGTGGTGTGTGTGGCTATGTATCTATCTAATTCTTGTTAATTCTACGCCATTGGCTTTAAACTTTACTAATATAAAAAAATACAATGCTCGATTATTTGAATTCAACCAGACAAAATCACATAATATTAATTGTTTGTTTAAAATGGACCGATTTCATCTGCACTAAACTAAAACTCACGTAAAAAAACATTAAAGAACCTTTTCTACCGCTTTGTTAATGACCAGTGTGTTTTAGCAGTTGGATAGTTTTAATTTTACTTACGTGTCTAATGGCTGAATACAGCAGTAAAGTTTCACGTAGACTAAACACTGCAGCAGCATCGTGGTCTCTGAAGCCTAACAAGAAAGATTATTCGTGTTCCTTCCCTTCTTTCGTTTCATTTCTTTTTAACCTTGCCTTAACCATCAAACTTGTTGGTTTTGGTTTTCTAATAAACTGTTTTTTTCAAAAGAAGGCCGCATTTTATGAAATAATAAACTCATAAATAAGTATGAATTGTTTACTTTGTTCTATAAAATAAGTAAACAACTCCGGAACAATTGTTTTAAACAATACATATTCTAATCTATTTCCAGGTAGTGCTTGTATTATTAAGAAATGACCGATCCCATTACGTAGTGCTTCTTGTTAAAAAAAAGTATTCATTACCTTGAGACTGTACTGTACACTTGTAAAGTTGTAGGGTGAAACGTATTGGTACAGCGAATAATCCATAGGATATGCTGTCCGTGGACTAAAATATACCTGCAAAGGAAGAACATTGGAATGTGTGCCGAAAGATGTAACCTGATTGTTGGTGTTAATTACGATGGTTCGTTGGGTCTTGATATGACTAAGTTTAACTTGTTAAACAACAACTTCGACAGCATTATACAGATCGGCTCCCTCATCGACCATTCACTTTTAAGTGTAAAGACCATCATAGGCTTATGCAGTATAATCATAGTCGGGTTACCTTTTTTAATTACATTTAGACGGATACAATAAAATTGTGCATGCTTCATGCAGACAATAAATAGCAAAAAATTAATGCTAAAGCATAATAAAATTATACATCCTGTGTCTGCTTTCTTTTATTACAATAAAGCCTTTGGTGTCTACGCTATAGTATACATATAACATATACATTCCGTTTATTGACTAGAAAAGCGAAAGGGTTGATCGTTTTACTGCCTGACCAAAGGAAAATTAGAAATTAGCCATTAGCGAAAATTATACACTAAAAATAACGTAGTCCAGTAAGCCACCTTTATGCACTTGGGCGTGGCATATCGCCTTAACCGCTATGGCCACATCGTCCACTGGCTCCACTCCAACAAAACGTAAGTGCATAAAGTTGGCTTACTGAACTGCGTTATTTCTATAGTGCATAATTTTTGCTAATGGCTAATTTCTAATTGTCCTTAATGACCAAAGGAAACATGAAAAAAGTAATATTCAGAGCGTTATGTACTATACTTAGTGTGATGTAGAATACTTAAACCAAATTAATTCCATCGAATAATTTTTTGGCCAACCTTCAGGTAATTTTTTCCACAATTTGGTTGATACTCATATAACAGCCTTGGATTTGCAAGTTTAAAATTTCCACCTGAAAATAAAATTAGAAATAAAAGAAAATTAAATATTGTCTTAGTGCTTTTAGTGATTGGCATCTCAGCCTGGTGACCGCCTCATACATCAAGATGGTGCACTAAATGGTTGTGGTACATTTCACAATGGTGTTGGTGAAATGCCCTTCACAGACTACCACAGTAAAACAACGCTGCATTCCTTTGTTTAAAGGTGGGTATTTCACCCCAAGAAAGTCTGCAATATTTAGCATCTGTTATTTATTGCTTAGGAATGCACCAAGATTTTTTTTAGAGAAAGAAACGTAGCTTCCTTAATTACTTTGCGAAAATTTGGTATGTCCTGCACTGATGAACGATATCATGGACACGAGTTGGCCATCTAGTGGCCGTGATATCGTTAATTTTGCAGAATGTTCCCAGGTGCACGAGGATGTAGATTTGGATTGTTTCTGTGAAAAATTTTTTAGATGCGTTCCTTAGCTTGCGTCAATCAAGATTATATAGATGTTAGATGTTAGATAGCCCTAAATTCAGCAGATGTTCCATCAGTGAACACTGATATTTATGTCACCCAATGAGAACGAGCATTGGCATGGGAAGACAGGTGTCATGTGGTAATATCTGGTACATACGTCATAACGGTTTAAACTTCGACTGAGTAAACATGTCAAGTGAAATATTCAATGGTAATCACCTAGGTGATGAAACTTATTAAAATTAATTTGTAAAAAAAAGAAAAGGTTAAAGTTATGCCAACAAAACTTGGTAACTGTTCATCTTATGGAGTATCAGAAAAGTTAATGCACGTTTCGTTTAAAGGATGTATTTTCCCTTTTAGGTTCTTGATGTGAGGCAATTTTTTTTGTGTGTGTTCTTAATCTAGGTCCCAGAGCACACTACTTGCAATCAATGACATATGAAAAAAAAAACGATTAAAAAAATTGTTGGCAAGAAAATTATTATTCCAGGCATATCATTCAGTTCTGAAGATAAGTTCTGAGTGCATAAAAATTTATATGCACTCAAGCCTACGTGGTTCTGAGTGCTGCTGAAATTCTCATATTTTATCTGATAAGGGAAATGTGGGATTTGTAATGTGCCTCAATACTAACTCCCAACCATGCGATAGTTACGGAATAAGTCTCAGTTTAATTGTGGTATTCAGTTTCAGTTGTGAGACAGTGATTAACAATGCAAATATTGAGTTTTTAGAAATCTAGACACAATAAAGAACCATGTGCCACTGCTCTATGCAATGACGCGCATATCACGTTACTGGGCTAGTCCACTGAGAAGCCTAAAAGACGTCGTTTTCATTCGTCAACAGCTAACTAATAGTGCACCGGTTCGTCATGATAGAAAGCAGGGCACGTGATGTGGTTCAAGAATAAATCCAACTTTAGTAAGATTTTGAAAATATTGTAAGGACGCTAATGTCTTACCTCACTTTTGTAATTATTTACTGTATATCATTACCGTATTATGATTATCAACGTGCGAAACAACCATCATCTTGTATAACTTGTAAAGGACACTAAAAATTAGTTAGGTGGTTCTCAGCAGCACATGCATGGGTTTTTTTCTTAGTGCATGAAGCGTTTTTTCATGACATGTCTAAAAAAAAGTACCAGTCGCGCATCAGCACTTTTACCAAACATTATCTGGAGCCGATGACCATATCAGATCTTTGCTCTTTGCTCCATTCACATGATCGCCTTGAAACGAATCTCAGGCTCGTTCGGAGGTACGTCACAATGACTTTTATCGAATGTGCAACGTTTGCACGCTGATCCTGACATTAAAACATAGATATTGTACTCGACAACAAAACGTAACCTACTGATTTCGAACTGTTTGGTAAAAAAAGCCATCGCCGGCATCTGAAATATCACGAATACAACGTAAAAAAATAACACCACCATTCGCATCAATTTTTTAGTACCCCTCCCGAGAACCACCTAATTAATTTTCAACGGGCTAATTAATTTGCTACGTCCCACTATAAGCGGCACCAGCAGGCCATGAATTTGCTCGTGTTAGTCTGAGATGCAGATTATTATTTCCCGAACAGTGGCAAAAGCCATACATATGCCCTCTCGAAAGCAGAGGCATGTTTTTATGTTACACTGACGATGACCAAATTGAGGTTAGGCTTAAATTTAGAATAAGCCTACATTTAAAATTTATTTAAAAAAACAGTTTAAAAAAAACGAAATGCCATCACACAGTCTCCTTTGGTCATAATGCGATGGAACCCTAATAAATTAAAAACCAAACACCAAATACCTGCGGTGTGTAGGAGGGGTGGTATTCAGACCCTACACTAGGGGTGTGCAGGAGGGAGTGCAGGGCAGTCAGGGGTAACAGGCGAATATCCCCCTGGTGAAAAGCCCCCCGGAAAATATCCCCCGTCAATATCCCCCCGTGCGAATTTTCCCCGGAGAATGTCCCCCCAGAAAATATCCCCAAATACCAATTTCCCCTCGGAAAATATCCCCCCCCCCCCAAAAAAAAAGTACAAACACAAAACAATCTTTAATAAGTTAGGTGAGAGAACGATAATCATCCTAACTGCTGGAAGCTCACTGCGGGAAACTACTAGGAATGAAACTTTTTTAATATCAATCATGCCCAAGACAACCCCCTCCCCTGCCCCAGCAAAAAAAGGACAAGGAGGTTGCAAACAGATTATAGAGCTGATGATCACCTCTCCCTTCAGTTGCGTGTTGTTCCTGCCCTTGCCTTTCTACTTTGTAACAGTGTGTTTGACGGTTTTGAACAGTTGCAAGAAGCAGCCCCTATCCTAAATTATTTTGAGGATACTTATACTAGTCATGCATCAAGGTCGCCGTAGCACACTTACAGCATCCAGGCTTATCGGCAAGTGTACTGCATTGAAATACTGGCTGGTCGTGCACTGCAGCCTCAGCGGAAAAAGTATGCCGATTCGAATGCAATCATACTCTCAATAGTGAATGGCTACAGCACCAGAAAAAAATGGACAATCTCAGGGGTGTAGCTCAAAACAATAATATCTCATTCTAAGATGAAAAGGTATACAATAATTAATTGTCAATTAGTGATGGGGTTGGGGGGAGATTGGTATTTTTTACATTGGTTTCTTTTTTTTAACTTCAGCTTTCCTTTTTTTGAGGGGGAGATGGGGAATAGATTTTTAATTGGTGGATATTGGTATTAAAAAGTTAGTATTTTGCGGCAGCGCATTTCCGGCAGTTATAATTGGCAGAGGCCCTAGGATGATTATTATCATTCCCTCCGCTTACCTTACGGTTTATTTTATCATATCAAAAACCAAAACTGGTAAAAGGGGCCGCCAAGTTCCAAATGGTTCGGCCCTTCAAAGGAGTGATATCAACACACCAAAACTTTCACCAAGTTAATCGCACCGCTTAATAATTCGAAGGTTAAATGAAAACTATAACATTGCTACTTTCGGTAGCAATGTTCAAGTTTTCATTTAGCATCCAAAGTATTATTCGGTGTGATTAAGTTGGCGAATGTTTTGGTGTGTTGATATCACTCCTTTGAAAGTCAGAACCATTCGGAACTTGGTGGCCCCTTTTACCAGTTTTGGTTTTTGATATGATATCACTCCTTTTTTTTAATTGTGTATTGACTCAACTCCACTACCGTGCAGATGAGTAATAAAGTGCCACGTCAACGAGAAATTGATTTTCAACAATTTGCTACTACCTTTTGCCTATAGGCCGAACGATTCTCAACTTAGTCACCTCTTTATTGGCATTTGGTTTGGTTTTAATTTTGTTGTAATTTGTTGTGTTTAGGTAGTTTTAGTGTGTTGATATCACTCCTTTGAAGGGCCAAACCACTCTCAACTTGGTGGCCTCTTCACCGGTTTTTGGCTTTCTTTATTTTGCTTTGTTTTTACACTTGGTGAATTGGACGTGAATACAATTTCTTTGCAACGTTGTTTAGATTTATCGTGATACACTAGTGTGTGTCTAAGCACGCACGCCAGTATACACGTTCTCATTGTCGGAACTTTGGCCGTCCAATGAGAGACGATGCCGACAATACTAACAATGATTATAACAATATTTTCGTACTTACGCGCCCTTCCACGCCATCCCTGTTACGCCCCCAGGCTCCAAACCATAAAAGGTACGCAGTTCGTATTGTAATGCACCCATTCGTCCAATTTCATAGCTGGAAGCCTTCCCGTTATCTGGGAATCGATGAATAATCAACCTATGGGAATTAACATGGGGATGAGCGGACTAGCTAGCTACTAGCTAGTTAGTAACACATTTTCAACGTTATTGAGGGGCAGATTTTGAATTGAAATCAGCATATCTGGCATTCAAATACGAGTTAATTATTGTCAGGTGGGTCATTGCTCTCGATTTCAACACTATTTAAGCTTTTGTACCGCATTATTATTTTTCCCCAAGTACCTGAAATGTGCCCAACTATGCTTCAAGATATAAGACACTGACGCAATGGTGTCGCGCAACAATGGTTTACAACCTCGACAATTGAATTAATGTGATGCTTGTTGTGATGTTTGTTGCCTTACTTGGCGCCACACACTAGCGTGTGTCTAGATTTTGTATTGTATTCGTACTTTTTTTTTGTAGGGGGGATATTTTCCAGGGGGAATTGGTATTGGGGGTTATTTTCTGGGGGGATAGTTTCCGGGGGGGGGGGGGAAATCACACGCGGGGATATTGACAGGGGATATTTTCCGGGAAGCTTTTCACCAGGGTGATACTCGCCTAGAACCGTTGCAGAAACCAAAATCAAAGTGACTAAAATTAACAACTGAGCAG
>JAHWFP010052541.1:23219-36241 GCA_023313725.1 Lithobius niger | reverse complement strand
TATACACCGAACTTTGTTTACCAAGATTTATTCGAACAGTGAATGTTAAAACAACATGCAAACTCACAGACACGAATGTAGATTACAGTCAAATATTTACTAAAACAATGTGTATAGCAACACTCGGGGGCGGGGGAGGGGGGCAGGGGTGCACACTATGCGCACGGGCACGACTAGTTCCTACTAAAATTTAATACAGAATATGTTTTGTACTAAGCACTTCACGTGTGATTTCTGCTCAGTGCTCTATTTGATTCCTACCCACTTTTTTACGAACGAATCTAACATCAATTTTTATGCTCATGCTCCAGCTCTAAAGCTGCTGACAGACATTCCACATCTAAAACAATCAAGAAAATGATCAGAATGTAGGATGCGTTTTTGTTAACGTTTCAGTTCATAAACAAACGATATGGTAACCATACATCTTGTTCAGATCGCCACTTGTTCAGATTGTCAGCCATAATACTACTGACAACAAAAGCCTCGATAAAAGCAATGTCTTTCTGGCACACGCATGAACTGGCCTTGAGCCAGGAGATGAGACACGCGATTTGTAGCCCAGTCGGCCTAGGCTTGAAGAAGTCATTCCCTTTCTGGCATGCGATTGAGCTATCATTGAGCCAGGAGGCGATGCATGCGATTTGGACGCAGTCGGCCTTGTCTTGAAAAAGCCATCCCATTTTTGGCATGCACCTAAACCTTCTATGAGCTAGGAGGCGAGACACTCGATTTCTTCACAGTCGGCCTTGGCTTGAAGAAGCCTTATCCATCGGTGCTGCAAGGCCGTTTCAACGCTGTAGCACGCGAGCTGATGCATGCTTGAACTATACATGCTTGGTAATTTTATCATGCATGTTGCATACTCCTTTGTGCCGCTCTTGGTTTTTCTATTCCAATAAATTTTGCAGACTTTACATGGGTTTCCTTGTTTCACAAATTTAAAGAATTTTTTACTTTAAAACCATCTCCTTTCCTGCTACATGTGATGCTTTGAAACCAGATGTCACCCATAATTTTTGACTAATAAAAGATTTAGTGCAAGGCGAAATCGTACCTAGCAACTATTCGTGTTTACCACAATTAGGCTGGACTATTGATGAGTAGAGCACCAGCTAATAGCACACTATTGATCGAATGTCGATGGTTTACAAATGCAAACGTTGAAATATTTCTGATACCCTTTTTTGTTATCAATATATTTTGTTTAAATATGCATAATTTCGCATTAATCTTTTCGTAGATTTACGTATTTTCATTTAAATTTACGGCTATATAGGTAGTTTGTATTTGAAATATCCAAAATGCAACTCCAACAGTCGTTCCATCAGCGAGCTGCACGTGCGTCATTGTTGAATGACGGCTGTTAGCATTGCCAGCCGTAATCCTACCGACAACACCACTGGACCACGCGCCTCCTACGTGGCGCAACAAAGGAGGCGCAACAATTGTGGACCATCCGCACAGCAGGAAGAGGTGCTATTCCGAAACTAACAATCAACTTCGAAAAATTCGTTTCAACAATGGACCAAAGGGTTTTTTTTCGCTTTTTTCGAGGGGAAAAAAATTACCTAGAACTACGAAAATACGCCTACGCGAAATCCAGATTAATTTCCAGTCTTTTGACACCTTTCTCATATTTTTAGCCTTCCTACTTCAAAAGGAGAAGAGGTACATATATATATATATACCGACCGTAAGTTTTTAATGGTTTAGATTATAAGGTCTGTAATGTCATTCCCAAAGGGGTAAGTGTAAATGTATAACCTTACCAAGAGGTCACAAACACCACATACAGGTTACCAAGAAGTAGTTTAAATGTGAACATTCCTAACCAAAAATCTCCATGGTTAAACGGTGAAAGTGTAGACTGTACAAAAAAGTAACGAGTGCATAAAGCCAAAGAGTGGTACTCTCGATTTGGTCCCCAACACATGAAGGGTTTGTTAATTTTGAGCAAACTAAACAATGTTCATTAGACAGTTGGACACAGAAAAAAATTCAGCATGGTAGGGCATTTGGGGGTAAAAGCTGGGAACAAGTGTTTTTACCCTAATTAGGTTATGCTGAACCCAAATCCGCCTGTTTCCAAAACATATTTTATCAATAAATGGCCAAAAATGCCCGAAAAATGCCCGAAAATGCCTGAAATGCCTGTAATGACCAAAATATAAATATTTTGTTAAGAAGATGTATTACAAAAATGTTCAGAATGTCATTCTCCACAAAACATTTCCCATCAATTGGTTTGTAGAAGCAACGGTAGAGCGTCAAAAGCAGAAAAAAACGTAAAGAAATGTTCGAAAAATGCCCGAAAATGCCTGTAATGACCAAAATATCAATATTTTGTGAAGAAGATGTATTATAAAAATGTTCAGAATGTAATTCTCCACAAAAAATTTGCATCAATTGGTTTGTAGAAGCGACGGTAGGGCGTTAAAAGCAGAAAATTACCATTACACATTGTTGCAGTCAGTACGATAAACATGTGTGTAGCACTGTGTTCAAGTCTCTTGATTTTTAATAATATGATAACCACGGTAGCACGTACAGCATAAGGTGTAAACCCGGATTCAGCAAAGTCTACATAGGCTAAAAATACTGTTATCCTGCAAGTGTAGATGGAGATGGTGAGCAATAAAACAGCATTGGCTATACAATTTTTCTTAAAGACGAGTTTACAATAAAGGTAATTAATATAGATAAATTACAGTTACCTTTTATGTTACACATGTTCGGAAATTAGGTTATTAGGCCTATTAGGTTATTAGGCCTATTCTTGCATGTCATGACATCCTCGGTGTCCGTGCACATATACGCTGCAGTGCACAGTTTAAACTTGCGACATGTGCATTGCAGTATCTTGCAACCAGGTTTACAATGTCTAGAGATATCTCTATGCACAGTTCGTCATCAGAATATGAATAGGACAGTTCGTCATAGGAATATGGTATCCCTCATCATTCCTCTATCCAGTCTGATGGCTTTAGAAGGCGAGGTTATGCACAATTTGCAAGCTCCCAGACCATGATTTTAATGGGCTCGCAATGTATGGAATCGCAGAGCATCGTTTGTGGGCAGTGGGTGAGGGTTCATTGCTTCAGGCTTAGGCCCTATTGGCTTTGGGGAACAGTGTGAGTACCTTGCTGACTGTGTCCCTGTCCACGTAGTCTGGCACACTGTACACCTTTCTCCATAGCAGAAAATGTGTCTTGCGTTAACTCACCAACTCCAAGATGGCACTGAGTAACTCACTGTTTCCTTAAAACCTCATACATGCGATACAAAACAGTTCCAAGCCGGTCACTCGAAGAAAACCCTGCTTGGAACTGTTTTGTATCGCATCCTAATAATGCGTGGTTGGATGGAAGGACTTGCTGACCCAAGCAGGAGAAAATTTGCTATCAACTTGTTGAATTGGAATAAAACTGAGATGTTTAGAGGTACTAATTTCCATCCAGAGCACCTTGCATTACATCTGCTGTACGTGCGCAATAAGAAGTAAAAATACATATGCGTCTCTAGCCCTGACAACAATGGTGTCTGCATCACGGTATATAGCATGGAGAATTAGCCGGGTATCGGCCTCCTCGTGCCTTACACTTATTAGTGGGATCCTGTTGTATCAGCTCCTCTGACCAAAACTGTGCCAAATCAGCTTTATTCTTTCTGGATGAACAAGATGACAGAAGCAACAAACTGCTACACAACGAGGAAATGTTACGAGCAATGCTTGAGGAGGCCAATACCCGGCTAATTCTCCATGCTATAAACTGTGTCGCTGAGACCATTGTCGTCAGGGCTAGAGGCAGATGTACTTTTACTTGTTATTGCGCATATAGAGCAGATTCAATTGAAAGATCTCTAGATGGAAACTGGTACTTCGAAACATCTTGGATTTATTCCAATTCGGCAAGTTTACAGCAAACTTCCTCCAACTTGGGTCAGTAAGTCCTTCTGTCCTACCACTCATTATTCAGGTGCAACACAACATTGTACCTAGCTAGTTACTCGAAGAAAACCATGTATTGGGTATTAAGGAACACAGTGAGTTACTCAGTGCCGTCGAGTTCGTGAGTTAATGCAAGACACATTTTCTACAATGGAGAAATTTCACTGTAAGGTGTGCAATGTGCCAGACCATGTGGACACAGTCAGCAAGGCGTGCTTCATGCTGTTCCCCAACACCAATAAGCCTGAGGCACTGCTCCCCCCTCAACCTCACCCACACACGATGCTTTGCGATTCCATACAACACGAGCCCATTATCAGCTTGGAAGCTTGCAAATTGTACTATGCTCAAAACTTCTAACTTTAATTTGCTAGGCGGTTAGTTTCTTGTGTCAGTTGAAGTCGAACTTCATGTTGAAGTCGCCAACATGAAATTTATGACCAGGAGGTCGTAGTAGATATTCCTTAAACAAAGCCATTGTTACAAAAAGAAGAATAAAACAGAAAGCTGGTAAAAGTGCGTATACCGCACGCATAAGTCTAGTCCTCGTCGTGGATTCTGAATAATGAACCATTGTTACAAAGCCATTGTTGGCAGAACCCACTAGTCAGAAAGACAACATTTTTGCAAGTTTGGTCAAGGCTTTATTTATTCCTTGATTGGCTCTAGTTTTACAGGGGTTTCTCTCCCCCTTCCTCTTCGACATAACTTGGTAAAGGGATTCTTGCCCACTCCAGCTGCAAGGAACCACTGGCCTTGTGGTCAACAGCAATTCAGATGTTTATTTTGTTAGTCAAGCCTATCATTGGTAATATTCTTAATTATGTAAAAACTAATTAATCAGAAACTAATTTTGATTTTTTAGGAAAGCGAGCAGTGGTAATGTTGCAAAGAAATGTTTTCTTTTTTCATTCGGTATCTAACCATTCGGCAATGCCCTAGTTGGAACTCAGCAAATGGATTTCCAATCCTTTTTTTAAAATATTAAATTCAAAGGGCAACAGACATAGATTCTCGAACTGTTTTGGTTTATTATCATTGTGATTACATCTACAGGCTTTTTTTTGCTGATTGTTTTACGCTGCATTCCATTTAAATCATTACGATTGTATTCTTCGACTGCATACAAAGTAGTGCGATTGTCATAAGTCTTATTAAAATTTATAAAAATGACTGCCTTACTCACACTAATAATAAATTAGAAAACAAAAACGAACTCGTTTGATGCCTAAATTATGGGTTAACTGATCCGAAGCCCAAAACAGCAAAGGTATACAAATAACCGTGCCTGTAAAGTTTCAGATATTGCACCGTTGCTGTACTGTTTGGTCCAGATAAAACTTTACGGTTGTATTCAAATGTTTTTAACATTTTAACACACGATAGATCAGCTAATGATTGGTGCATTCTACTTGACTAAACAACATTGCTGTAAATGTTTAAAAACTAATCGTCTTAGTGTGCCTAGCACAGCTCTAGAAGTAATAAGGGTTCGTACGATTCCTTGAAAACCTGAAAATGTCGTGGAAAGTAATAATGAAATTCCTTGCTTGGAAAAAGGGCTTAATATTTTGAAAAATGATGTAGCATCACTAGGGTGATTAACGGAAAGTAGACGAAGTGACTGAAGAACACTGACAAATTTAGCCATGAAATGTAGTCGAGTGTGTAGCCTTATATATTTTGTCTTTGTCTGGCATTAAAAGTTTTGAAATTTTTGGCTCCGGCTTTAATTGTATTTACGTGTATAATAGTTGTATTCATCACGAACATTGTACGCCACCAAAAACTTTCGACACCAGCTTCTTTTATGTGCTAGCTTGATGTGTAACGTGATGGATTCATTCAAACGTTTGGCAAATTTATCAGTGGCTTATATAACTTCAAGAAAAGAAATGCTGCCCACACATAGAATATTTTCTTTCTTTCCTAGAAACAACTTTCTTTTTTTTTAAATAGCCTAACTGACGCCATTTGTTTTCCTGTACTGTTATAAGGTCTTACTGCACAAGAAAAAAACTAATACAGCATGATTTAAATAAAAAAAAATTGCCATGTGGACATGTGGTTACCCTCGAAACATGTAATTTATTTTTAAAATGTTCGATGACAGACATGACATCTTCGTCAGATCAGTACGCAATAAAGCAAGTTGGACAGTAGTGGAAAATAAGTTTAGAATGCTAAGCCTATACCTGAACTCTCATAGCAGGGCCCCAGATCGGCCAACTATGGTAATATTGTGGTGTAATATTGTCCCCATTGTTATGCCACAGGAACGGGTTGGCTGTGGGAGGGAATAGATGCTGCCACTTATTTACGTGGAAAGAAATCTGTAAATTTACGTTTCGTCTGGCCTAAACTTTCAAAAAAGATTGTACTACATTCATAAGTGACTGTTCTAACTGTGAGCTTAAGTAGGTGATGAGGTAAGTAGGTAAACCAATTGCAGGCTAAATTTGAAATCAATGAATAAATTAACTTTCATTTATTTTATTTTTCATAAGTTAACTTTTAATTTCATTAAAATTAAATAAAAATAGATAACACCGGACAATAGTATAGTAAACCACAGGTGTTAGAGGTGCTAATTGTAACCATAGATAAACCCAAGATATGGGTTCAAGTATGCCTACTGAATTTGTTTGTTGGGGGGGGGGGCGGATAAGAATGACTGAAAAACAGTTTTAATACCAACAAAAGGAAAAGCCATTGTTGCAGCCAAGTAATACAGATTTTATGCAGTCCGCGGTATCAATCTGCCCCAAAACAAAACTAGTTAAGGATTTCCGCCAAGCTTTTCGGCCGTGTGAAGTCTTGATGTCAAACGCTAAGCTCTTTCGCCAAGCTAATCCAACCGAGTAATAGTTCGAAGGTTAAATGAAGTATTTGAAAATTGCTTACTGCGCAATTTTCAGTTATTTCATTTAACGTTTGAAGTTTTAGTCGGTAGGATTAGCTTGTCGAAAGAGCTTGGCATTTGATATCACGGCTTCACACGACCGAAAAGCTTGGTAGTAATCCTTAACAAGTTTTGTTTTGGGTTAAAAATCAGATGTTTTTGGTCTAAATTGATGAAATTTTCTGGTCCATTTCATTGTTTTTTTTTTTTTTGTAATTGGCTTTCGTTACATTTTGAGGACAGCAGTTACCTTTTTCAAATGATCAGTATTTCTTAGTAGTGCTGCAGTATCTCATTGCAAACGCACAAATTCATTTTATGTTCAGTTTACTGGAGTTAGCTTTGTTTTAATGTTTTGTATCTTTGTCAATTACGGTTTGCTGGCAACAAACACTTGAACTTCAGTCTACGTCTTGCAGCTGGTGTTTGCTGATTGCCATTGTTGCATAATAACAATATTTAAAACAATGTAAAACAATCATTCTAGTCGTTCTGACCTTCCTAACCCCTGAACCTCTTGAATAATTAGAAAGGTCCACGTGGAAAGGGTACATCTACAGAGCAATTTCTTTAAAATAAGCAAATAATTATCTTTATTCACCACATAGAAGAAATTATTTTTGTGAAACAAAAATAGCGTTAGCCAGTAACTAGTAAATAGTAATTATGCAAATTTCCACGTTATTCACGTCGTTTTTTTACAAGAAAACGGTAAGCTGTGTCACTAACTGTACAGTGACTTTTATGTTGTCAGGTGACCAAAGTCTCCCGATCAAGCAAGTTTCAGCCTTTTCTGTCGCGTTGTTAATTATCCTCAGATGGCTGAAAACATCCAAACTACCTTATCTGTAAAGACACAACGTGCCAAGTGATATAGTGATAGCCATGCTCATATATACATTTTATTTGGATGTTATCGTTTATCTTGGAAGGCAGCACACTAGCGCGTGTCTTGATTTGTTTGAGGGTTGGGGGAGCACAATGTTGCTCCTCACACCTCATTTGCAGAACTTGACTGAATTTGTGAGAAAATTACACTTGTATGTGGTGCTAACTTTGGTTTGTCTTTCCTAATACTTAATTCTTATTTTAATGCCGATCGTATTAACAAATTCCAGTTACGTTAAGCAAGCAAACTCCCGTTATCAGTAAATAAACGCTAGTCTTCTTCGCTGCAGCTTCGTTTTTCTTCAAAATTCCGGAAGTAGACGCCAGTTTTAGTATGAGGTGAAGTGTGTAAGAAGAGGCACAGTCGTGAAAATTTAAAATACTAGACCTGCCAACATTGCCGCTTGAATTCGCATTGTTAGAAGAAGTGTATACAGCAACAACTAAATTGTCTTTCTTGTCGTCGTGTGGTATTTAACCCTGCTTTGTTTTGTGATCCCTAAAAAGTAAAAAAAAAAAAAAAAAAAAAAGCAACACCGAAACAAGCCATTATTCCAACCACATTGTTTATGTTGATGTCGTCAGCATTTTGGCCGGCTGCTGATTGATTGATTGATTATTTTATAGAGCTTATAAGGCTACATACCATTCGCTCACATACTATACTAAACTTATTAACTTAACCTTCCATAACACTAAACCAAATGCCCAACAGAAGGCCACACAACATCGACAACGACCACGGCCTGCTGCTTATAGCGAGGTAACAATGGCGTTTAAACAATACATTTTCCCCACTCATCGATTCCTTAAGTCTGGTCTAACAATCACAGATGTAGCAACGGAATTATCACCCTGCAAATTAAAGTTAGAAGTTTTGAGCATAGTACATAACCACGTCTTCCAAAGCCATCAGACTGTAGATGGAGGAATGATGAGGGATACCATGTTCCTATTCTGATGACGAACTGTGCATAGAGATGATCTCTTGCTATTGTAAAACTGGTCGCACGATACTGCAATGCACATGTCGTAGGTTTAAACTGCGCATCGTAGTGTGTAAGTGCTTGGACACCCAAGTTGTCATGACATGCAAGAATCGACTAACCTGCTTTCTGTACAAGTGTAATATAAAAGGGTACTGTAATTTATCTATATTGTAATTACCTTTATTGTAAACTCGTCCATAAGTAAAATTGTATAACCAATGCTCTTTTATTCCTCACTATCTCCATCTACACTTGCAGGATAACAGTATTTTTAGCGTATGTAGAGTTTGCTGAATCCGAGTTTATACCTTATACTGTATGTGATACCACAGTAAACATAGTATTGTGTTCAAAGTTGAAATTTTTCACCATGAGTGCAGTTTGAAGCATTCGAAAGGTATCAACTACATATTGCGGACGTTTCAAACCTAATTTGTTTATCTTCATTAGGTAAAAATTAAGAGACTCGAACATTGTGCTACATACATGTTTATCGCAATGACTGCAACAATGTGTAATGGTTATTTTCTGCTTTTCATGCCCTACCATTGCTTCTACAAACCAATTGATAGAAATTTGTGTGGAGAACTACATTCTGAATATTTTTGTAATACATGTTCTTAACAAAATATTTATACTTTGGTCATTACAGGCATTTACGGCATTTTGGGGGCATTTTTCGGCATTTTCGGCATTTTTGGCCAGTTATTGATAAAAATATCTTTTGGGAAGAGGCAGATTCGGATTCAGCATACCCTAAATAGGTTAAAAATACTTGTTTCCAGCTGTTACCCCTAAATGCATCATGAACGTAAAACTAAGATCTTTTTTAAAAAATCTCCACCAGCCGACATAGGACTGATGTGGGGACGAAAGTTGTACTCCCAAAATATGATGCATGTAGCATGGCGAAAGCCACTAGGAGTAGTTTTAAGGGGATTGACCAAGTTCGTAGCAAGGGACGTCTCGAATTGCTACATATGGATGTTTTGGGACCTATAAAAGAGTCTCTTGGCGGGAACAACTATGTATTGTCAATTATTGATAATATTACTAGGTACGTGTGGGTTTTTCCTTTTGTCAAGAAGAGTGATATGTTCAACACCTTTGCAACTTTCAGAGCAAGACCAAGAGTAAAAAGAGAGTTCGACTTTGAAGTGAAAGCCATCTGGACAGATAATGGGGAATTTAATAGGTGTTCAGAAGACTTAGGCATTAAGCATGAATGTACGAATCAGTACTTGCCACAAATGAATTGAGTAACAAATGCTATAACAGAACTATGGCAGAAGGCATTTGCTCCATATTTGTTGAAACAGCAATGCCAAAATATTTAGGGGCAGAACGTATTTGCTCTTTCACCTACCTCAAGAATAGATACCCTTATTTACGATAAGGATTTAAAGTTCCTTTCATCAACTGTATGGTAGAGGGATTTTCCCGAGACATCTTAGAGTGAAGAGTTACGTACAATAATACAAACCAGGTAGGGATAAATTAGAAGCAAGAGCATAGGAGGGTGTACTATGGTAAAATCCACCCACATTAGTCAGTGGAGAAAGTGTTAGCGACGCGAACAAAGCCTGCTTACCACTCATCTGTCTGTATACATCCGCGAGCTCCAACTCAAACAATGATGCAAAAATAGCATAACAATTCATTTGCGCGAACATTTTTGTTGCTAATAATTTCACATTTTTAAGGGAGTGTTACCCTATAGCATTTCTTTATTATTAATACACTTATTGTATAATGCTTAATAGTGTGTTATTTCTGCATTACCAAATTTTATTAAACAGGAATGATTTCGCTCTTTCAAAAATATTCCTGAAAAGAGCCGTATAAACCCCTATAAATTCTTGGTATTGGTTTGGCCTTTAAAAAGCCCGTTTTGAGGAGCGTTAGAAGCAGGTGAGGTATGGAGGAGGGGGGGGGAGAACAAACTGTAACGACTATCTTACTTCAATCCTTACGTGACGCTTTCGAGCCAAAGTGGTCAAACATTCCGAAACTCTTCACAGCAAGCCTGTTCAAACAATGCTTTCGTGTGGCCAGCATTACACACGTTTCCTCCAATAATGAATGTACTCCCCCCCCCCCTACCAAAAAAAAACAATATCCTATCGTGTCGTTCAATAACATTCGCTGTGACGCTGAAGTTTACGAAAAGCAAACTGCAAATCCGGAGTGATTCGTCTCATCGTCGTCCGTGACAAATTGATACAGAATCGTATTCGTTTACGGCACGTGTCACTTTTCAACAGGTGCAATGTCGTCATTTCGACAAATATCATGAACATTTTCCGAATTTCTGAAAGCGTAAATTCGTCGCATTTTTACGTACTGTATGTGTGTCCGTGCATTGCAGCAAGGGTGTCGATTTTCAACGGTTGTGATCGTACGGTGTTTTCATACCGTCATTAATGCACACAGTTCACGATTCGACAACATCGTAGTATCAACAGCATTACTGCAGCCAAGCCTGCATGTCAGCTTTACGATAACTCTTCGTTGATATTTTTTCCTCCTTCACAGAATGGTATGAAGCGTTATCCATTGTTCGGATTTCGTTTGCGTGGCGCAGTCAAACACTCAAAACTTACTCTGAACTCTGTTCTGCAACGAACGCTGCCCAGCAATCGTGTTTCTTTTGCAAATCGACGAATAGATTTCTTTTGATCATGTTGACGCGGTTGGCTGTAGACATTCATTAGTTTGCTTTTGGGAACTCGAAAGGCACCTGCAGAAGCCATCGATTAAGGTATTGTTGTCATCGCCGCCATCTTGGAACTACTTCCGTTCAGAAAACAAGTGGCTGTCAAAGTTCGCGATCTGCTAAAAAATGCTAATCGACTATTTTTTTGTGCTTAATGAGAATTATGTATGGCCAAGTACCGTACCTGAATAATTTCTGACATTGTATCATCCCTAAAATGATTTGGTTGATGCTGGGAAAACACGTACTACGTTAAGCCTAACGTCGTAATACAATTTCAACGCAAGCGTGAAGAGGCTCTATCGCATCGCTAACTCTCTCTCCACTGACTAATGTGGGTGGATTTTACCATAGTGAAAAAGCACCTCTCGCAACAATCACGCAACAATCACAACAATACGCCACAATAAATGACGTCAACGATATTGACCAATTTTTTTGCTATGGAAGCTTCGATATTTTCAGGAATAATGGGTTAGGGCAAATCAAGGATGAAAGGGTTTTACCGAGCATTAACTGCACCCGATCATCAGCCCGACACAGCCGAAAGGCCCAAATCTCAAAGGGTCAAAGGGTTTTAGCGAGCGTTAACCGCAACCGAGCCCAAATCTCTTTGTGTGTTGAGCTTACTTACTTACTTCTTTTATTGAGCCTAAAGAGGTCTACATACCATCTGCTCGCTCACTTAACTAGGACTTAACCTAACTTAACCTAACTTACTCTCCTAAGCCAAAAGCCAAAACATCACTCCCAACCTCCTAAACACTCATATACAAGTCCCATAACACCAGATTACATGGGACTACTTGAGATGGCCGCTCAGGGAGCGGAAAAGAAGAGAGAACCAGGGTGGGGGACCCAATCAGACCGTGAACCGGCGTGTAGCCTTACAAAAGGCAATAAGCTGACGCAATGAACCGATACCAGACACCGAATGCGGTGGAACACCGAGAACCGTGAGCAGGGGGTTCGGCCCCACACCAACCACAAACCGCCGCTGTTTCGCCCAAAGGGGACAGTCCAACAAAAAATGATCCACCGTCTCCTCACCACCACCGCATGCGCACCACTTCGAGCGCACCCATCCAAGGCGGAACAGATGAGAGCGTAGCTGGACGTGCCCCGTGCGCAGCCTTAAGACCAGCCCCGCATCCTTGCGCGAGAGGCCGTCCAGAAGCCTTGGGCAGACCGTAGAGGGATGCAGACTGAACAGCCTGAGCCCAGTGGTACTGGATGACCAGACTTCTTCCCATTCTTTCCTGAAAACCCTTCCAGCAACTGGCCGCAAGTCACGAGGGCCGAGAGCAAAGCACACCTGGGCGCAGTCCTCCTCAGACCCCCGCCTTGCGAGACCATCAGCCAACTCATTCCCAAAGACGCTTGAGTGTCCCCTCACCCATCCAATAAAAACATTCTGGCCACCTTGGCGCAGTGCAAACAACTTCCACCCAATCTCATAAGCAATCGGGTGAGAGTACTGAAGGGACTTAAAACAACCCCGAAGGAAACCAATGCCAGCCTTGGAGTCAGTCAAAACGCAAAACTCCGGCAACCGGAGGTCTGATCCGACATCCA
>JAHWFP010052541.1:11493-22819 GCA_023313725.1 Lithobius niger | reverse complement strand
ATCTTTAATACATAACAGCTTCACCAAATTGCTCATGTTTAACTGTGAGGATTGTTTTTGTACTGAGGCTATTCTATCGTTTTATGTAGAAGATCTCATATTATTTGCACGCAACAAAGAGAGTAAAACAAACATTATTAAGATGTTAGAAAAGTATTTTGAGATCACTGTATTGGGGCATATTCAGTCTTTACAGGGCGTGAACTTAAAAGGGGTGGAAATAGAGTAACAATGCAACAACCAAAATTCATAGATACATTGGCTAAGAGGTATGGAATGGTAAAGGCATGTAAAGGCAACTTTCCTGTACCACCCGGTACTTGTGTACAAAGGTGAAGATGTGAAAAATGAACGCAACAACTTTTCCATACAGGTCAGTAATTAGTAGTTTGCTTTATTAGTGGTATAGCGTTCCTGCATCAGCCACATGTTACGTCACGGGGGGGGGGGGGGAATGACATCACAACCCCCATAAATGATGCCACTTGCGGTCTAGGATGGCAGAACCCATAGGGATGATCCAAAGATGGTAGAGCCCCAAAATGGCGTCTACACACTGTGGAGTGACGTGACAGGGGGTAATGACGTTACAAATGTTATCACCCACAAAATGGCGGTCCTATCGTTAAAATCGTTAATGAAAGATGATAATCACTCTAAAAATGGTGCCCCCAGCAACCATCAAAATGACGATACTCCGAGAAAGTGACATCACCACCCCTAAAAAATAATCACTGCTAGATGGCGGTGCCCATAGGGTGTCCTTCAAGATGGTCGTGCCCCAAAATGCATTTCCTAGGAAGTGACGTCACAGGAGGTAATGACATCAAAACCACATAAATGACGTCACCACAAAATGGTAGTACTATCATCAAAATGGCTACTGTCCATGCAACTATCATTACTATTATTTGATTGTCAGCAAACACCAAGGTAAAAATTAAAAAAAAAAGAGTCAGACCAACCATTCATCAACACAAAACTCAGTTTTATTGATGTAGTAAAAGGAATAAATTATGTACAAATTTACAGTATTTACAAAACGGAACAATGCCTGATTACGTAGGTGATCTAGTTGAATAGTGAAAATATGGAAAAGTGTGTACATTATCACCCAACACAAATAGTTTTCCGTCAAAACATGCAATACTAACTTGATTTTGCAGTACAGTAAACAACTCGTGTCGAAAACTAAGTAGTAATCTGGTTGTAAGAATGACTTTTATGTTCATTTAAACAGGTAAGGTAATCATCATACGTCACAACATCGTTCAATACATTTTTTTATCCCTTTGCTGACTTTCTTAGCACTTCTGGCACAATCAAATTGGTACATTTTAGACTCTAAAACCAATAAATTTTCTAATATGCTCGTCTGAAGTCTCTTTGTGTTTCCTATACAAAGGATAGTCTTTAGGATAGTTACTCGAGTCAAACAAATGCAATGCAGTATTCATGTCGTCACAAATATTGGGAGTTTCTACCTCCATCATAAGTGAATCGGTATCTGACATTAAGAGACTACATCTGTCGGCATACCTGTGTTTCATATAATCATTAAAAAAAATTCATACATTACAAGCTTGGACTGTTCCAAAACACAACACAACACCCAGCGGATACTGGTCGATCTAGGGTAACTATAAGCTTGTGCATCTTGAAAAGAACCAAGTCGGGACTTACCACATCAAAATATTCCATGGAAGGTGGGAACATTAATCTAAAGGCCTTGGTCTCATTAACAGCTAATTTAATGGTTACATGCTTACGTACATTTTCCATCGATTTTCCAATATTGAATTAATGGCTAGTTTCTAGAAGTTCTTCTCAAATTCCGTTGTGGCCTCTTTCCTTTTGCTTGTGTTAAAACTAATGAATGGTTTAAGCCATGCCTGTTTCGTAAACTTGATCCCCTTGGAAACCTTCGTTAAGTTTATTCCATGCTTCAAATAATAGATTACGTTTTTGTGATAGCAAGTGTAATCTTTACGTGGTCCCAAGTGAGGTGCGAGTTAACGATACGTGGTGACTGAAGGTAGAGCAAGCTCCACGTTAAAAGGTGACAACATGTCTTGTTTTACGTAGATGTGTTTGGCAGCTAATGGGTAATCAGAATGTGAATCGAGTAATACATCGGAATAACTCAGATCCACCTGCAACAGGTAACCCGAAGTGCTACCTTCGGGTATACTCGTTACATCAAAAGACTGAACCTCTCCTCCGTAAGCCACATAAAACCTGAAAACGGTAAAGACAAACTGGAAGGACGAGAACCAATAGATTTTCTCGTATGGTAATTGGGCGTGACAACTACGTGGCTAGACTTGATGGTGGAAGAACGATCATTTTGCAGCTCTTTACCAAATTTATGATTCATCGCAGAATTAGCTGTTTTTCGTGTTGTGTCTGGCAAGTTTTCAGAACTATGGTTAGACAACGGTTCGACAGGAATTACCATGTCCGGGCTTTCCACAACTCACAATCGTAAGTGACATCTTGCCTTGCGCACAACTACGTTAGCTTGTGTTAGAACATATTTCATGTGGTAGTACTGCATTTATTATACCGGGTAGACATAACTTGTCAGATGTGCGACTGAAATTACGGTAGCACACGGGCGTGTTTCATGTAAACTTAACCAACGTTTATTTTGAGAACTAGCAATTTGTTTATGCTGACGTTGTTTCGATTTCGCTATTGGATCCGGAAGCAATAAATCAAGTCGTGATTTAAACTCACGGTTAAAATAAAGTTTTGCTGCTGTTGCTTGAGGGGTAGTACTTAGCGTAATTCTACTGGATTCTATAAATGCTTTAATACTGTTTTGTATTCCGAGACCATCCCTTCTCACAGCCTTATAGATTTTCTTGAAATTAAAAAAAAATCTCTGCTAGGCCGTTTACCCAAGGCGAATAACTTGGCCCTGTAAGGTGACGAATACCCTTGGACTTTAGCCAATCTTGAAACAAACTCGAGCACCCTTGAGGGTCATTGTCCGTAACAAGTACGTCAATTAGGCCGTATTCGGCAATGTAGGTATTCATAATACCTATCACTTTTTTGGACGTGATGGTTTTCATTTTGTGGACAAATGAAATTTTACTATGGGCGTCAGCCATGATTAAAAACATGTAATTATTCATGGGGCCACAAAAATCGGCGTGAAAATGGGCATTAGGCTTGAGCGGGTAATCCCAAGTGTGTTTAGGACCTGGTGATTGGTTTTCCTTGAACTCTTGGCAGTTTGCACAAGATTTTACCTTACGCTCAATAGCGGCTTCCATAGAAGGCCACCATATCTTCACTCGTGCGAGACCGTTTAACTTAACAATTCCTAAATGGGAACTATGTAAGTCTTTAAGCATTTGTTTCTGCAAGGCTGCGGGAATTGTGACTCGGAATGCCCAAAAAAGTATATGATTCAACAGTTATTTCAGTACGCCTAGTAAAGTATGGAAGTAAATCCTGGTCGTCACAATGACTGGGCCAGCCATAGTGAACGTATCTAACTACTTTGCATAGAATAGGATCCCTACAACTTTCAGCAACCAAAGTTTCATTTAAAACTGGTAGGTTAGAAATGGTTTCTAGTGCTAATACATTGTACTGCTCCTCAGCCTGTTCAAATTCCTCATTATTGAGGAGGGGGAGACGTGACAACGCATCAGCTGTTATATTTTCCTTTCCAGAAATGTGCTGAAAATCATAGGAATACCCGTTCAGAAGGACTACCCAACGCTGAACCCTTACTGCTGCCATTTAGGGAATACCTTTTTTGGGACCAAAAATCCAAAGAAGAGCCTTCTGGTCGGATTCAAGGATTAATTTTTGCCCATAGACATATTCATGAAATGTCTTCACCCCCAAGCTGCACTTAAAGCTTCACGGTCAAAATGGCTATAACCTTGTTCTGCCTTAGTTAATTTTCTGGAGGCAAAAGCTATTGCTGCTCTCACCATTAGGCGTTATATGCATCAGGCTAGAACGTATTCCATAAAGACTTGCGTCGCAAACAAGGCTAAGCTTCTTTTTAGGGTCATAATGCACTAGTATCTTTGATTTAACAAAAAGTTCTTTTACTGTATTTACTGCCTTGTCAGAATCCTTCCCCCAGATCCATTTAACTTTGGGACTTAACGGCCTGGTCACTGGGGCAAGAATATGTGCCAAGTTTGGGAGATACTTTGAAAACTTTGCAACTCCTGTATGTTAGTGGGGTTAGGGGCATTGGTAATGGCTTCAATAACCTCTGGCAGGGTTTGTAAAACTTCAGCATTGATCATGTGACCAAGATACTTGAGTTCAGGCCATGATAACTTGCATTTGTCAATACGAAGTTTAGCCCCCACATCTTGGAGTGCAGTCAAAAGTTGGTTCAACGATTCGTCATGGGATTTTCCCTTGCCACTGACCAAAATGTCATCGTAAAACGGCATACACTTAGAAATTTTATTAGTGACTTGCGTCATAACGCGCTGGAATATTCCTGGACTTGAGGCAAGGCCTAAAGGCACCTAGAAAAGTCCTAGTCTAAAAAGTCCTAGCGGCATCTTAATTGTTAAAGCAGCTTGGGACTCCTTATCCAACTCAATTTGCAGGAACGCATCCTTAAAATCTATCAAACTAAACGTATCACTGCCTGATAACTGACTAAATAACGCTGCGGCTGTGGGAACTGGGTAATGGTCCACCTCTAGCTGAGGATTAACGCTGGTTTTATAATCCCCTATAGACACGTATGTCACCGTTCGGTTTATGAACTATGACGAGAGGGGTCGCCCATTCGGAAGTTTCCACAGCCTCCAAAATACCCAGGTCAACAAGGCGCTTAATTTCCTGGTTAACTCGTTCTTTTAAAGCAAGGGGGACAGGGCGAACTCGGTGATAAACCGGTTTCGCATCAGCCTTCAACTGTATTTTGGCTTTGTAATTTTTGAATTTTCCAAAGCCGGGGCCAAAAAGCTCTGGAAACCCCTCTTCAATCTCCTTAGTAATAACCGCAGATGGGTTTAACTTAAGTTTTTTAACCTGTTTTACTTTAGTTTGGAGAACAAAAAAGGCATCGTTCATCTACTCGAAAAACAGAAATCCAATCTTTGCCAAATAAATTTGACTTATAGTGTTTGGAAACCATTGCACCTAAATGCTCGGTTTGGCCATTTACAGTTACTTCTAGGTTAACTAGAAATATGGCTAACTCCTCCCCTTCAGTGTACGAGTTGATAGAGTATGGGCTATTTAGTAATGGCACATTAAAAAAGTATTTGTTGTACCATTCCATGGAAATGACTGTTCCATCTGCACCGGAATCTTGTTCCATTAGGAAAATTCCGTTCAGAGTGACTGGAATGAACCATTTAGATATTTTCATTTGGTTAATGACTACTTAGTTAATTTGAACTGAAGATGAACCTTTTTGGTTATGCTGCTCACTCTGATGGTGTTATTTTCCAAGCAATAGTCGTCTACGGACTCTAAATCACTAGTTGAATCATCAAATTTGTTGTTACCTTCAATTTCAGACTCACTAAATTCGTTTTTGGAAGCAGATTAACCTTTTTGCGGTAGCTGTACTTGTTTTTAGCCTTAATTTTGGGAGTAAAACTCTGTGATGATTTTGAGTTTACTTTGGGTGCCTTAGCACTAGGGATTTTCTGCAGGTTACCTTTAGGTGTTCTTGGGTGACACCGGCCACAGATGTAACCTTTATATTTACATCTAGACTTTACATGGCCATCGCGTCCGCAGCCAAAACAAGTGATATCTGAACCGGTTTTAGGTTGAAACTTACGAGTTTTGTTTCTTTTAGTGACATAATCTACGGATTTGATGGTTGAACGAATTTCTGCTTGGTCTACCTCTGCAGATTCCAGAGACAGAGCAAGAGACACTGTTTCAGATAAACTTAAAGTTTTCTTTAAAAGCTCCATTTGAATTCTTTCAGACAAAATACCACCAATGAATTTATCAAGAATCATCTCACAGTTGATGTTTTTAATCTTGTCGAAATCACAATGTTTAGTTAGAAGCTTAAGAGCTGACACATATTGATTTATCGATTCTTCAGACTTTTGAGCTCTTCTGAAGAATTTCATTCGTTCTGACACCACAGAAGGAAGCGGCTCCAAATCGTTTAGAATAGCTTTAACTAAATCAGCAGTCGAAAAATCTGTTGGAACCTTAGGGAAAATAATGTTTAGAATTTTGTCAAACATCACTCTCCCCACTGATGCCATTAAAATATCCAATCTATCTGCATCAGCAACTTTCTTTGTTCTAAAGAAATAATCTATACGTGTTGAGTACTTATCCCACGTATCACATTCACTATCGAACTCAACAAACAAGCTAGATGGTTTTGCCATATCGTCTCAGTCTGTAACTTAGCACTTACGCTAGAACTTACGTTAACAATTTAAACAATTGTATTATTAACTGCAACGTCAATTACTTGTGTTGCAAAAGTAACGTCAGTAAAGACGGCCACTACAAGTGGTACACAATTTCACCTTCAACTGACATACTTATGTCACAAGTAAGCCTTAACAAATTACTACAAGTTAGCAAAATTAATTACTAAGCAACTCGAGACTATAATTGAATTGCCTAACATCTAAGCCTAATTCCAAATTCATAGCCTACCTAATTTTACAATTTGTTTGCCCAAAGAGTTTCATAATTAGGATTTAACACCGTTATTTAATTTACTTCTCAAGCAAAAAAAAAATAACACCACCGGCTTAAGCAGCCTGCAAGCCGTACAAGTTTCACTAAACTTAACTAGGTAATTACCTTGATAATTTACCTCAAAGCCAGCCAGTGTAGAGAAAAGGCACATCGCTATGCTAAGGCCCAATTTATTTGTGTTTTTTCTGCCTATCCTAATTATAGTAAGATAGGAGAAAACAACCGACGCATTGCATCGGGACACAAACCTTGTACAAATTGTGCATTAGCAAAGCAATTTCTGTCACTGTTCTAGCAAATAAGGAACTAATTGTTTAATGACAAATAAATTCGAATCACACAAAGTTCCACTCATTCAAAAAACAGTTTTTTGATTTAAGATTTAAATTAATTCCCATACCGGGCACTAAACTATTTTGCCTAAATAGTGAAATTGCCAACTCACCAAATTGGAGCTCTGAAGATGGTTGGTAGGGGGAATAATTACATTAAATCTTAAAATACTCCACTGGGGTGGCTTGTCGCCATTCTGGACTGTCTTGGTAGCCTATTGCTTGGTGTTCCCCCAGCAGAGTAATGACTATAACACAGCTTAATGCAAGCATAGGAATGGACGTGTTTATTAGGCATACAGGCCTAATATAATAAAGTGTCATGTGGCACACTGATCATGTGTCACATCTATTGTAAGCAGTACCAATCATATTTACATGGTTACATGTTATGGCACTCCTATTAGTGTGTTAAACTAGGATGGGTTAACACAAGGAAACAAGTATAGCTAATTACTTTGGTGCCACATGTGTCGACACCACAACAATCACGTAGGCAAAACTGCAAGCTTGGTGTATGGGGTTAACTCTGGTGTATGTATCGTTTCCATCAAAACTAGAGATCTGACGTTGTTGACAACGAGACTGAAATGTGTGGGTATTTGAGAAATTTTTTCTTTCTTCAACAGAGGTTTGAGTTTAGGAAAAGACAATTTGCGTCTCTTTTTCGAAGGCCCTCCAATTTCCATCGCAGGTTGTGTTACAGCCCCACCACACTTGTGCCGTTTATACACGAGCTGATTAGAGTAAGTCACACCGCACGATTTGCAGCTCATGTTACATTTTACTTCATGGCACCTTTCGTATCTCCGTTTATACGTATTGTCCCTTAACGTCTTTTCGCAATATTGACATGGAAAAATTCGTTGTTCAACATCGGATGATCTCCTTTTTCTTTTTCTTCAATCATCGTTGGTCCTTTTTTTTATCTTCCGAAACCGTTTATTCGTTCTTCCAAAGAGACGTATGTGAAATCCTGGTATGAATCGTAGCTCGTTCCAAATTAGGGAAATACTTCCAACAGGCTTCACAGTAATATATAACACCAAACTTGATTTTTTTCGGGCGTGATCATTTTTCCATCGCATCCGTCGTAGTGCGCCAAACATTCTTTGTAGGAAGAAACGAGTCCTCCACAATCGAGACAAGTAAAGTTTATCACGCAAGGCTTCTGCAAATGACTTTCTACCTCTTTTCGTGATAAAAAATCAACCCTGCATTTCTTGTACTGAAACTTTCGGATCACGTCGTACTTGGCAGGCATGGCTGATATAAAGTTTGACGGAATTAACCATGCCTTTTATACCCACCACTCCTTCCCTGTATCAAATGGTCCACGCGCTAGAAAGTAGCACCCCTCATCCGTAAAAAAAAATACGCATAACTTCTGAAAAATTCACAACAACACAACAATAACCACACTTTAGAAAACAAAAAACCTGCATAAACATTCAAATAGAACGGGTTTTCCTGATGAGTAACACAACGAGAAAGTTTACATGCCGGAAAATTGCTCAACAAACAACAACACTTTTTAAATGCAAAAATTAGGAGCGGGACAGGATGCAGGACTGGGGAGTTGCTCAAAAGGGCTTGCTTTCCACCAAATCTCTTACTACTAATAGGTCTAAGTCAAAGGTTCTTTCACTACCTGGGGGTCAACAGATATCCAGACATCTCGGTTGCAGATTGTGACTCAGGATCATCGGTTTCACCTCTTTATACATTCACACCTGATACTGGAGGGTGTCTCCGTCATGTGCAGTCACCATCTACCAATGATCATTTGTAGGGGTGGTGACGTCACTTCCTTGGAGTGTCGTCATTTTGATGGCTGCTGGGACCACCATTTTTTGAATGATTATCATCTTTCTTGACCCATTTTAATGATAGTACCACCATTTTGTGGGTGACGTCATTTGTGATGTCATTACCCCCTGTGACGTCACTTCTATGGTGTGTAGATGCCATTTTGGGGCTCAACCATTTTTGGGTCATCCCTACAGGTGCTGCCATCTTAGACCGGAAGTGACGTCATTTGCGGTGGTTGTGACATCATTACCCCATGTGAGGTCACTTCCGTCTGATGCAGGAACGCTATACCACTACTTGCTTTTTCTGGCATCCAGGACTTTTTCTGGCATCCAGGACATTCTTGTAAGTTGTAAGGACTATAATCTGACATACTCTCTCACTACTTGTTTTAATGAGATGCATGTTAAACTATTACTAAATGTACTAAGGTATGTTGCGAGTAATAAGCATTACACTGTAGACTTCTCTAGTGTTAGAGGACCTAACCCCTGTGGTAATGTTGATGCACCCTGGGCATCGGACAGAGATGACAGAAAAAGCTTTGGAGGGCATATTGTTTTCCTTGTTGGCATACCGATTCTGTCGGGGTGCAAGAAACAAAGTATGGTTTGATTGAGCTCCATGGAATCAGAGTACATTGCTATGGTGCCTACAGCTAAGGAGCTGCATTGGTTAAGCAGTGCTTTCAGTAACCCAATAATCACTGCTTATTCTCAAATCCCGGTGTTATATTGCGATTCACAGGCCGCCATGCAGTTTTCACAGAACGTAGTTGAAAATATAAGGACAAAACAAACAGAGTTAAAGTACTTATTTCTGAGAGACTGGATAATCAAACGGTATTTTGAATTGGCATAGTGTCCTCAGATATGAATATTGCCGGCATGTTAACCAAGTGGTTGAATGTTGGACAGCCTAACGAGTTATGTGAAGGTGTATTTTATAACCTGTAAACTATAATTCACTGTTTGTAGCAAGGGACATCGGTCACGTTAAAAAGTGTAAAAATGTGATTGTGAAAGATGTGGTATCAGGTTTGGAAAAGAATGGGAGGGGATATTGGTTAGGGTGTATCAAAAGAAACTTTTTTCTGAAATTTAAAATTTAGAAAAAAATTAGCCTGATACGTTAATATTTAGGACTCCCGCACAAGGCCTAAACTTTTAGTATTTTTGAAAAAAAGAATATTCTAATGATTTTTTAAATATTTTTTAGCGTGTTTTTTAATCTTTCAAGTTGCAAAGTCACTTGCACACAATATAAATAAAGCTCAGAAAAAGTTTCAGCCTAATACATTAATATTAAAGTCTCTCGCGCAAGGCCAAACATATTTAGTATGTTTACATAAATATGACAATTTTATGATTTTTTAGGTTGCAAAGTTATTTGTAGAAGCCATAAATAAAGTCTAGAAAAAATAGAACATTCTTTTAACATTTAGGTATCCGCAATAAGTCTACATAAATGCTGTATTAACGAAAATGTGTGATTGTCTGAAAAAACAAGTTACTGTAAACAACAGTGACTCATCACTCAGCTACGTGAGCCGAATGATGAGACTAACACCCGCCATCCCCTCCCTACGGATGTAATAGTAATCAAGGCATCCAAAGGTAAAAAATGTTACCACAAGACCAAAGAAGAAAAACACGTATCTATGGTTGAAGAAAGAGGTAATAAATATTTCGAACACGTAAATTCTTTGAGTGGGTCTGGGGAAAACATTCTAAAGGCAATGTTGGAGTCCATCAACAAGAACAGTATAAATATGGAATCTCTGAAGGTTCTCAGATGTGATGCAGCAGCAACTATTACTGGCAGGTTAAACGGAGTTGTACTCTTCATAAAAAAAAGTGCTTAAAAACCGTTGCAGGTTTAATCTGCTTTCACCACAACGAGTTACTACTAATAAAAATGATGATTCCAATTGTTGGTCCGACTACAGATCCTAACAATTTTAGTGATTCAATTGGTCAAAGCCTATAGAACTATCAAGACCTGCCAAGATTGAGTAGGCCTTACGATGACTGATTTAGTAGCATGCCTGACTTATGGGAGGCTATGGTATGTTGAGGCAGTTGCCTCTGACATGATAGAGTGGAAGGGGGGGATTGAGGCTTAATGGCGCGTCGACAACTTGGTCATTAGCGCCAACCTCAGTCACAGTGCAGTGGTCCGGGTTGCCACTGCACCACACATTACAGAGATGTTATTCAAACCCCTAATCTAAATCTTGTCATACATCTGTACCTCCTGCAAAAATTGAAAAACACCGGACAGGAGGACAGACTTATCGCCCAACTGACGCGCAATGTCATGCGGAAGATGGAACCGACGACGAACACCATCAAGATGGCGACAATCAACAAGTAAGTGCCGGACCGTAAGTGGCCGTCGACACCAAGAACATTCAGGAGGGTCAACCCCCCGCAAAAGGAAACAGTGAGTAAGTCGGGTGTGACCAATTCGCAAACGGGCCAACACAACCTCCT
>JAHWFP010052540.1:15212-26581 GCA_023313725.1 Lithobius niger | reverse complement strand
GCCTTTTCCTGGTTGAATGATATCACTACTTTCAAAGGCCGATCTTCTTTGGCCAAACAGCTAAACAGTAAAAAAAAAAGTGGCGCCCGCTCCATTATATCGACAGTGGAAGTGCCGACGGCCCTAATTACGTTCCAGTGTTTTAATGATGTTACACAAATGCTTGACTGTGCTCACATTTGGTAGTAGACATTGCGTTGATGACTGTGGGTTAATTTTGGACGATGAAGGAAAGTTCAATTAGGTTTCAATGACTTGTCAAGTGACGCTTGGCGGTCGGAATGTGGTATACGATTAATGGGTTTCTAAACGTTAAGTGGAAAGCATTGTTGAGTTAAGACGTGAGCACACTCGTGTCGGTATACAGCTGTTTAAAGGCTAGATTGCCTAGGTTTATAATTAGATCTAAGCTTGTGACATTGATGATCATCGATCAAAAACTGCCAGCTGCGACTTACTAGTTGATTGCTCCTTGGACACACGTACTTGGTTAAGAACGGGAAAGCTAAAGGCTCACAAGAAACTTGGTTCGTGGCCAAATGGTTAGTGGCCCAAAGTCTTCTTGATGTGCTGGTTCCGACGAGGGATGCCTTCGAAATTTAAACCGGTTGGTTACTTAAAGTTACGGTTGCGAGATTTATTTCGGACTACAACTGTTGAACCCGTGCAACCCCCAAAGAAGTCCCACTGATGACGTCACATGCGAAATCAAGTCCAATGTCTACATAACGTCATATTTTTATTACCAATTGTCACTTCAAAAGTAATAGCGATTGAGAATTGTAACAATATGCAACATACAAACTGCCTGGTGCACATCATCATCAGTAAAGAATCGAGATCACTTGGTCTTCAACCCGGTGCTCTCAATAATTAGGGGGTGACCCGATACAGAATACATCCGCCACGATCCTCCCTTCTATCAACACCACAAGGTAATTTTCGGCTAATTTAATTAGAATACTTCCCTTTTTGCCACTCAGTCCCTTTTTGCCACCCAAACCAAACTACAACCCGAATGCGGTTCCAATTCTATCAGACCCTAAATAGGCTTAGTTTCCTTGACATTCCGAATTAAGGCCCTAAGCAAATGCAAAGAGTTGCCCGTGTAAGTGAAGCGATCCTGAGCCCTCCAACGCTCTTTCATATTAAAAAAAACGTCATGCGGACTGAACCACAACTTTTGCCTCAGTTCCCATTAGCTTATAGTGTAAACAGGAATCCAGTCAACCCTGAATAGGCCCCACGTAGTATTTGGTACCTCCTCCCATAGCTTTGGTATTGGTGGTGTATAACCCTAGCTCGCACCAATAATCAACAAAGTAGCCTCAGCAGCCGAGAGTATGTCAAGACGTGATAAACGGCAATTTAGGGAATCGCTTAAACTATGGAAGAAGAAGCATCTCCACGTTACCACCGCAGGAAAACGCAACAGCATTTAGCTGGAGAAGAAGAAACAACCGAAAAATCTAACTCGGTCAAGTCAACTTGCAGAGCCAGTTGCAAGAGCCACCATTCTTCTAGATTATCAACGAATAACATACATCAGCGCAGTATATCAACCTTACCAGCTATAGTAAGCAGATACATAGACAAAAAAATTGTTTTTACCGTTTTTTTCCGGTTATTACCAGCAAAAACTGGCAAAAACCAGCAAGCCGCTTCATACGCTTATTTTCACAGTAAAAGTTATTCTTCTCACAATATCTATGCAAATTTTCGACATTCAGTTGCATAAAATTACATAGATATTATACAATCTGTATACATAGGGGTATCATGTGAACCAAAATAATTTTGATACCACAATTTTTTATATTTTATAGTATAATTACAATTTGCGTATATTATAAAATTATATAGCAAAAATTTTGGTCTTTTTTAAAAACTGTATCGGAAGTATGTAGAAATATGATTATAGACACCACATCTGAGAAACTTGTGTAAAAATGTTCAACCCATTATCTTATTTCTAAGTAAAGTTAAGCTAGAGATATTCGCGTTCCGAGAAACTCAAGTTTGAATGTGAAACTTATAACCTTATGTAAAGCCAAAGAAACCCAAAAAAGATATGTATTTAACCATAAAAGGTCTCGGTTAATAAAAAAAAAAGGTGTTTTACCATGCAAAATACATTTTACTGCACCAGACTTAACTTAAAACAAAAACAAAAAATATTTTTTTGGGGGGCGGAGGGGGATATTTTAAGGTAGGTGCCAATGTATTCTGGAATCTTAAAGTGGCACTATCACCGACTGAAAGCAGACGAAATCTGACAACATATAGCGCTATGTAGTACTATCTAGCTCTTGCTTGCACCAAGCGAAGGAATGCATAACGGCATTTCTTTTAACGAAACAAACAAGCCACGACCTCCTTAATTATTGAGTGAAAATTTGGTTCGTCTTCGTGCACCTGGGAGCAAGCTACAAAGGTTAACAATATCACTACCGCTAGATTGCGCCATGGTATTTTCGTTCGCATTTCAATCGGTGATAGTGCCACTTTAATCTCGACCTCAGCATGCAATTACGTTAAGGAATTGCAGCGTTTAAAGTTAGCCTGTGGCTGCGATGATCAAGAATTTTTAACAAATTGTATACCTTGCACTTTAAAGGACGAAGCGGCAGATTGGCTGCTGGCTATAAACAACCTTTCGGCAGTTTTCAGGAATTTTGCAATAATCTTTTAAGATTTTTTTCATCCTGAAACAAAAAATGAAAGAATAACTGAAACACTACGTGGATTAAAACAAGGCGGAAATGAAAACTTTCCTGTGTTTTATGCAAAATGTATTAAAATAATCGAGCATTTACACGAGTCTTGTATGCTACCGTCAGTTGCAATGTTCTGGTTTTCATTTAAATTTCGATCTATCTTTCGATGCAACTAAGTTGGCTAATAGGATTAACCTTGGCTACCTTTCCCTGTTTGAATGATATCACTGCCATCAAAGGCAGATCTTTTTTAGAAACTTGGCAAATTCTCTTATACCAGTTTTGGTTTTTGTGTCGTTCACTTGACACAACAGAGCATTATTAACAGCTCATCACGTAAGTTTATTTACGTACTTGCTATTATGATATACTATACGCTGAAACTTCTAAGTCACGGATTTCTGAAGATTATTTGTAGAATAATTGCAACGCAACGCAACGCAAAAGCGCCCACATCACATGATGAATTAATGCAAATAAATGCAACGGCCCCAAACTTTTTTCTACCTCGTTCGGGTTGGTATACAGTCGAGTTGTTTACTGCCCTTTAGTTGTTCTCTAACCTACTTTGGCGAGCCTGGTTTGACCACTCACACGGGTTACTGCCGGAGGCGTAATTTGGGAACTACATGTGAACGTATCCGTCTAAGATTTAAGCCAGATTACAGGTTTATGATGCGAAATCTCACACAAACTAAGCGGTTAGTACGTGAAACATAGTGATCCGTGCAACCCGATTAACAAGGCCTATTTTCAAAGTCAGGCCATACAGTTACAACGGTGTGGGACAAAACTGGCCTCCATTAACTTTGTTAGCACGCACCTTAAAACATTTCAAAATTCGTCATTCCTAAAGAAACTTTTAAAGAGGGATTGCCGCCAAATGACAGGCTCCAGCATCTACAGCAATTTGCCGCTATCTAGTTCTGTCTAGCCCTTACTTTCAACAAGCGAAGGAACATACAAATAAATACCTTTTTTACCCAACAAACAAGCCACGTCCCCTTTTAATTATTGAGTGTCAAGTTGGTGCGCCCACGTGTACCAGAAATCAAGCGGTGAAGTTAAGCCTAACAACATCACCGCCGCTTTTTTCTGTATATCGACCGTTCTGAAACGCAGATTTCGAACCGCTAGATGGGCGCCATCTAGTGACAGTGATATCGTTAACCTTGACCGCTTGCTCCCTAGTGCACGTGGACACACCAACTTTACAGTCAATAATTAAGGAGACACGTGGTTTGTTTTGTTGTGTGAAAAAAAAATTTCTTAGCGCATTCCTTCGCTGTTGAAATCAAGAGCTACATAGAACTATATAATGGTGGACGGTGCTAAATGCTGCAACCTGTCATTCGATCAAAAGGCGCCTTTAATGTTCTCCTGGCTGTGTATTCAATTTCAAATTTTGAATTTCTTGTACACATTGTCCAAAAAATACCAACGGTTAAGCTTTTTTACACAAACTGCAAAAATATTAACCATTTGTTAAAAAAAAAAAGACGCAGTTGGATTCGATTCTCAAAGAGATGATTCACTGACCCTCCAGCTGACGTATTAACCGGGTTTCCATCTTGTTAACTGGTATGTGACTCGCCGAAGTAGGTTTACTCGTATTTATTTTCTTCCAACCCTAGTTTGAAGCAGTTTTGTTTGTGTTCCTCCTCTAATTCTATACCGAATTCAGACCAAGACGACCGGAAACTTGATTGATGATGAATGAATCCGCCGCGACAAATTAATCTTCCGATTCTGCGTTAAGTTGCATCCTCAACACCGTCATCGTTGTCTTGGGACTGACCGACCGAATACGTCGAGTAATGTTCGGCCGACTCTAATAACGAGTGTTTTGCAGACGGTTGTTGGGTGGAGGCGGATGGGCGTCCATATTTCTTGATTTTGAATTAAATAACACAAGAAGACATAAACCCGACGACTCGAGAGAATTTGTTTTTTCCCTTGACTTCAAATTGTAAACGAATGAAACTGAGCAGATGTGATGAAGTTGGCAATATCGATTAAACGGACTTAAAGAAACTGTTGTTGCGAGCGTATAGAGAGAAAAGACAAATGAAGCGTAACGAAATAAACAATATGTTCCGGTTTATTGCTGACGAAAGAATTCTTCTACTGACATTTTGGAGAGAACCTTTTCTCAGTCGATGAGAGAGAAATCGTTCATTGAAATCGAAAGCATTCAAGCCGTTGTAAGAACTGAAAAGACGATTGAATGGAAAACGAACTTAACGACAAACATCTTGTTTATTCCACACTCTCGAGGGGTAAATATATATTTTTTTTAATGTCGCTGACTAATTAGGCATTACACTCGTGTGATAAAAGTTCCAGAGAAAATCTTTCGAGACTATTGTGGAGTCGTCATTTGTGGCTCCACAATGGCTGCCGTCAATTTTCCCGTCATTATGTCGACCATACTCAGCTTACCCTTTAATTACCTAATAGGCTATACCATTATATATATAGTGTTACCAATCACATGACTTCCTGTTTGCCTGTATAAATACTACCCCTTACAGGAAGTAAAGCGTCTTTTCAGCTGTAGCCTACACACTGGTTAGTCCGTGTCTTTTCTTTACCATTGGTGCCCACGCTGGGCTCAGGTGTGTCCCTGACAAGGACATCACAGAGACTGTTTTACATTTCGTGTAGGCAACAGCCTAATGTTTTACGGTAATCCCAGACACGGAAATTACGGTCGAGCACGACTGATATTTATTCGTCATCAGTAAAAAGCTAAAAGGGGATGAACGACACTTCATGACAAAAATTTGTTCATGATTGGAGAAGGCAAGAATTTTCCCCTCTTTTTATCCCCGTTGGCAACTTAATAATTGCGGGCTTAACAACATTACACAAAATCTCAATACTTTGCTTCGCCTCGGAGGTTATTGTTGAATCTCTTGGAGGTACAAAATAATGTGTCGGGGTCACGTAGTGTTGGTCCGGTATTGGTTAATAAGTTCTTAGTTATGAGCGAATAGTGTACATGTTAATAGGCTCATTAATAAAAAGTAAAAGGTACAAATGAGGTTTCCTCATCACTATTGTTGCGAACAGTGGCAGTGTAGAGAAGGGTCCTATGCTAACTCTCGCTCATGTCGCTTGTGGAATGTCAAAGATCCTTGGTTTTTCGCTTGGATTTCCCCAGTTAAATTGTCTCTCTCGTCGTCGGGCCGATAATCCAATCGTGCTTCGTGCTCACTAAAAACAATCCAACCAATCTCTACAAAAGGGAAAATGAAAGTGAAAGCAAAATATAATTTCACTTTGGAAATTCTGCAACAATTGCCATTTTTTTGTGTGTGTAAAGCAGATTTTATTTACGTTATTAGTCCCTGATAAAATATTAGGAGGACGACTGAGCTTTTGTCATTTAGCTTATTTACAAGTAACATTTTCGGATCCTACAGCCGGGTTGTTCTCCAGTAAAAAAAACACAAACAGAAAATCGTGGTCAAAAGCCACGTCTTAATGTATAGCCCATAGCCCTTTCATTTGACATGGCTGCTGTATAGCCACGATTTTATGTTGTGTGTCTTTTACTGAGGAAGATTCCGGTTGCAGGATCCGAAAATGTTAATTATAAATAAACTACACGATCGAAAGGGAGCTCGGTCATCTACCTGAGAATTTTTGAGAAGCCATCAGCCTTTTCTGCCCTTTTTCTTGTCGGTTGGGGAACAAGAGATGGAAAATTCCGAATCTAGGTTGAAGGAGTCTAAGGGTCTAGGTTGAAATGGAAACGGGACAAACAGGTGCCCGAAAAGACCAAAGTAATATAATAAACTAAAGCACGTTTATCGATATTTGTTGCAGAAAAAGTTAAACTGTAAATCGCTATAAAAAAATATACGCAACGGCGTTTACAAAGAGTAAAAGCAAAACGAGCTTCGGCAGGCATGAAAATTGAGAAGGAATAAGGTACAATCACAAAAATGTGGCAGTCAGAGCAGATTTATGCTATTCAGAAAGCAAAAGTTGTTACGCTGTTTCTTCGTTATTTTAGCAAAACACCACGACATTGCTGCGCTGGCTCAGTTTCATTTCGGTGATTCTTACCTTTCCTTTTTTTTTCATTTTTTTTTTATATGTCAGACTAAGTTCCTGTCATATGTCAGGCTTCCACTTCTCGAAAACGGTTCCTTCCTGGATTCCGAAACATTGCATTTTTCGTGTTTTATTGATTTGTATACTTTTGTGTATCCTTTTCTGCAATCTAAAAGAAGCAAAACAATTTTTTTTTTGGGGGGGGGGGGAATTTCTCTACCGAACACGTGACTTAAAGGTTCCTGTTCATCCTTTCGATGGCGTTGCCCATACACTAAACACAGCATCCACGTTCCAGAATCTCCGTCATCCAATAGGCTGTTGTGGGTCACGTGATGTCGTTTTAGTTATGAAAATCGTGCCGCTCCTGCGAGTAGTGTTGTTCCATTTTTTATTTACCGCTATTTTCTTTATATTGCTCGAAGATTCTACGGTGCATGCATCTAGGAGTTGAAAATGTGAAAGGCTCCTTTAAGCGGTAACATAGGTCAAGTGAATGCCAAATCTGTTGCTTTTCTTTGAATCGCTGTAAATTTCGACCGTCAAATGTTGATATGATCAATGTCATATCATTAATACTTTTCTTTTTCTTTTCATTTTATAGGTAAGTTCCTGTTTTTCTCGGCTGTCCACACAACGCATGCGTGAGTGGAATAATTTTAAATGTGCCATCTTCCTGCCAAATTCTACAGAGGTAAATGTTTGGAAACAGTCACCTTTTCTCAAAGAAAAGTACAAGTCCTAATTGGTTTTGAGAAATTGTATTTGTAGAAGAATTATGTCTCATTACCTAAACTCTCGTTTCCATTGACATGGGTTTTTTTTTACAGAAAAGTATTTTTAAAACAAGATAGCCATGTAGTTATTTCATTGTTGAGACGGCCAATGGCCATCCAGTTACAAAACGACTGAGCATTATTGGGCCTGATTGATACTTGGGTGGGTGGCCGCCTGGGAATCCGGGTGCTGCAGACACAGGGCCTTAGGGCTTCGTCGGGCAGATGACGGGGAGTGGTTAACGCTCGCTACTAAACCCTTTGAACCCCTTTTGAGATACAAAACGAAAATAAAACATTATCCGTCTTCCATAGCAATGTTTCAAGGAGGAAAAAAGTCGAGAAAAGTCGAGAAAGTCGCGACGAGACGTGATTTTTTTTTCTAGTCGAGACCGAGACGAGAAGTCACGAGAATTTAAAATTAAAGGTCGAGATGAGACGAAATTTTCCCAAATCTAGTCGCGACTCGTCTCGACACTACAATTTATTAGAAAGTTAACTAGATATAGCCTCTCACTTCTTAGGGGGCGTTTACGCAACGACTCCCTTTGCATTGTCGCAGCTAAAACTTAATCGCAATGGCAAAGGTGTCGTCGTCATGGTAGCAACGCTTCCTGGAATAGCTGAAAAAGACATTGTTTAAGCAAATGCTTGCAGTGTTGTAATTAGTGGCAGTAAGATAAAGAATTCCTTCAGACTAAACAATTTTCCCAATTCCTTCTGAACTCGCATTTTTGACTGTTTTCGTTGCGATCCCGGCAGAGCTAAAACCGCCGTCATGTTGTTGGAATTTCAGATGGTTCATAGCAAGACTACCTATATTTAAATGATTTAACGCTCGGTTTCACGTAGCATGCTAGACGCGTCGTCCAAGCGTTGCGCTGAACTGAAAGCACGAAGAACGAAAAACCCCAATCGTAGCATTGATTAGTGTATGCGAGATGCACAAAAACGTGATATCTTCTCATTACTAGATTTACCGGTGTTGCAGCGCTAAACGAACATTATTTTACGGTAATGGTGACTATTCTTTAAGTCTTCGGACGATTTACTGCTACGTCAAAGGATCGTTTAACACATTTTTAATGAGAACTGAAAACGCCGTAGCGTACAGTACAATACACACGTACCTTGGTTGCTCTTCTGCTTGAAATTCATGAAATTAAACCTCCGGAGGCTTTGTTTTGTCGTCGAGTGAAAAAATAGGTACATGAAGCCATTGTTGTTAAATTTTAATAATTTGGTGTCAATGCAGTGTTCTAAGTTTAAAATCCGCCTATCGCGTGTCACACGTACCTTTCACAGTTCAGTCCGCATGCTAGAGCAGTTCATTTATGGGGTGTAAGTAGCGCGACTGGTGGCAGAATCGGTGGCTAACTGGACGACGCGTCGAATTTCTAACGTTAAGCCTTTACGTCCAGGTAGCCTTGTTCATAGCTTCTAGCTGCGAGAATGCAAAGGGGAGTCTGCATAAACGCGCCCTTACACTTGTATGTGCGGTTACTAATACCTCTGCTAATGCTTTGCCTTCGAAGCACCACGAATAGAATAGAATATAGTAGACGGCGCCGATCCAAGGCTAAAACGATGGCGCCCCGCCCCCCCCCCCCCCTCTCCCCCCCCCAAAAAAAAAACTCCCAGAGGGAATACATTAAGAACCCTTGTCTAGACCTGCTAAGAAAGGGTTCAGACTGGTGGAAGCCACGACGTAACGTGACAGAGAATTCCAAAGGGGCACACCTCTTTCAGATTAAAAGCGATGCCCGATATTTAGCTTTGAATGATTGCGAAGGAGCCTTAGGTTGTGACCCCTGAGGAGCATGACAAAAAAAAAATCGGCTGGTATGACGGCGATGAGCCCGTTTAGAATTTGGAAAGTAAGTATGACGTCTCTACGGCTCTGCCGAGATACAGCCGAAGATAGGTGGAGGTGGTTAGGGCGGTACTGGTAAGGTAGGTTACGTATAAGTCTACAGAGCTTAGTTAGACGCCACTGGCAATCCTCAATGCAAGAAAGAAAAAGTCGTAACAAAGTCTTGCGACTTGGGAACAATACTCAAGGACAGGTCGGAGAAAGTTTTTAAAAAGGATAACAAAAAGTTTAGGGTTAAGACTAGAGAAAGATTTCAGAATATAATGGGCTTATCTGACAACTTGGTTTGTGGTGAAAATGGCATGATGGTGAAACCTAAGAGAGGTATCGACAAGAATTCCAAGATCATGGTGTTGAGTTTTAGGAAAGATTATTTTTTGTTGGATGTTGTAGGTTTTCACATGGGTTATTGTGACCAAAGTACATTTATCAGGATTTAGTGGTAGATCGTTTGCTGAGGTCCAGGATGCCACGGTATTGAGGTCAAGTCTGAGCGATTCGGAGTGAAAGGAGGGAAGCAAAAAGTTTGAGAATCATCAGCATAGCTGGTATTTTCAGAGAAGATTATTAAGAAGGCAAAACATTATCAGAGGTAGTAGTAGCCGCACTACCCCTATAAGGGCCCCGCATAGAAGTGGAAAAAGTGAGACGGTGTATTCTGAGCTATGGCATAAAGCATTAGTAGTACCGGACGCAAGAGAGGCTTCTGTCTGCCTAGCTCATTCGAAATTGTTATCGTTGACCAATAAGTTACTATCTATCGGAGTTTCTGAAATCAAATGCTGTGAAAATGGAAAGGATTTTATGCTAATGTATCGCCGAATAAAAATTGAAAGATGCTTGTCTAACCGATTTAAAGCGTGATGGTGACCTAACAACCAGCCTGTCAAAGCGATGTCAAAGCTGTCAAAGCGATGTCAAAGCTGTCAAAGCGATAGCGTATGCGCAGTCTGTCCGGCCATGGATACTACCGGTTTAATTGTGTACACTAAAGAAGATAAGGCTTTGCTTGACCTTAAAAAAATTTGATTAAGAAGGCAGAAATTAAAAAAACTTTTATCAATAAGCACAACACTAAATACTAAAATACACTGAGCGACGTTTCGCTACTTTATTGGCCGCTTTTCGGCTCTCAGCTCTCTTCCAACAATGAAACGATGCCAGAACCAAATTCGAGTGCCTAAGCTGCCAAGGTTTTTTTTTTCCATCGACTTCGCACACATATATACGTTATATTTTACTAGCTGTACCTCCGGCGTAACATACGCCGGTCTCACCGGTTCCCGCGTACCTAAGTGAAATACTTTACTGGGTAGCACGAAATGAAAATAACTCCGAGGCCTCCAATCTGTTTACTCCCCGCCTCCCCTCGGGCCCCTCTCCCCACATTCTCCAGGTGCATGGTCAGATTCCCCCCGCTCCATGCGCCTACTCCCTGGTAGCCCTTTCCCCTCTCCACTGCCCCCTCCCCCTGATTTCCCCTATTGTGTGGTGTGAATATCCCCACCCCCGTCGCCGCTCCCCCTCCCTTTGAACCCCTGTTGTTTGGTTTTCGTAGAGAAGTAAATGTCTTTTTGCAATGGAGGACGCAGCTGTTATGTTGCTGAATTGACTGTTTGTCCGTTCTGACACAAAGTACGATAAACCCAGCAACGATCGTGCAGACATTGATTGTTTCTCAACCATTTTTGAAAGCTCTTCTTCATTATTACAGGGCACAAACATTGTAACGCACACACAAACGTTTGTTACTGATTGTTATGCACTCACACCTGATGAATTTACTCAGTGCCACCTAAGCCCTTTATATATACAGGGTGTTCGGAAATTGGTGTCAAATATTTTGAGGGTCCGCTGTGTGATCAAAGATAAGAAGAAAAAGTCCTATAAACATGGGTCCGGAAATGCACCAGTCTTTAGTTACAGCCCCCCCCCCCC
>JAHWFP010052540.1:0-10212 GCA_023313725.1 Lithobius niger | reverse complement strand
TGGCTCCTCGAGTGAAGGTGGATATGCCGCCGCCACTTTCACTTTGTTACTTATCAGCCAAATAACCAAAACGGTATTATCATTCAATCTGGACTCATGGACAATATTTCAATTATTTTGATGTCATTCACGTACAAAAAGGAAAGCTCTACAAAAGGACAGAAACCAAAAATGTAAGTCGTATATGTATTGAATATTTGCCATAATTATACTGACGCTAACTTAATTTAATCTTATTACTGAGAAACAGCTTGGTTGCTCCGCCTGTTATTAATATGAACTTTCGTCAGCAGAGGTAATCATCCATATTTAAATTGGATTAGACCAAATTGTCACAGAGCTGAAGGGGAGCCAACTCTGAAACCAAACATAGTTAAGACTTAATCCAAAACGCAAGTTTTGGCTAATGCTGATTTTTCTTGAGGTTGTCCTGCATGCAGTTGTTTTTTCTCTCGTATGCCGTTAAACAGTTTTAACAAAAACTGCAACGTGAGTTATTTATCTTCATGTGTTGGTTTCTGATGTCCTTCGCCACGGGAAAGAAGAATTTTCATGTTCGTTTTGAATTACGCAAGAATTCTTTAGTTGCGTGATTTTTAGTACCCAGCTGTGTCGTCGAGCAACCTCTCTTACAAAATCATAGCACGTTTCTCATATTTTTAATGAAAGAGTTAAATATTAAGGGCGCAAGTCATTGTTAGAATTAATTTTAATACAAATCATGTGAACCAAGTTTCAGCAATCTCAGTTTTTCGAGAAACATGAGTGTGTATTAATTTTTGGAGTACCCTATTTTTGTTAGATTTTAATAAATCACTTATCTTCACATTTGGTATTTTTTTAATCTCAAGCCAACTCAAAGTGCATGCCTAGCTTAAAAGAAATCTTAGGTAGGATATTTGATTTCAGCTAATCTAAGCGTTAATTATCAACCCCTAGACGGGAAAACGGCCAAAGTCTAAATTTAGTATCAACATTTAATTGTGGGGTACAAAATACCCTCGCACTGTCATTCTCGACTTTTACGGGAAAATTAAAAGCGCTGGTATATTAAAGTGTATTTTTAGTGTATAGTAATTTTAAGTAATAGTTATGCCACCCCTGGCGAACTATATCGGATTTATCACCCGATGGGCGATATCCCGCACATGGCGAATTTGCGAGAACTATACGTGCAGATGACGCCGAGGCCAAAGGCCGAGACGCCAGGGGATTGGCCATGTAAGGGCTATCGCCCACTGACTCGTAAATCCGATACAGTTCGCCACGGGTGGTATAACTAATTTATTGCACAGTCCATAACTTTCAACATGAAAAACAAAATTGTTGGGGTAAAATGGAGAGTTCATAGCTGTATTGTTCATGCAAAATTTGTGTCGTCACGTTTGCATAATTTTGTATTGATGAACTAGATGTAGCCAGGTTTGCTGCGGCGATACCATTTGAGCAGGAATGGAGGAAGGGGATGTCTTGAGGGGGGTGGGGGGTGGTTTTCTTTTTAAAAAAAAGAGCGTAAGAGCTTTTTATCTTGTTGCACATCGCGAAAACTTCATTATGAAAAAAATGACGTCGTTCACCTCAATCACGTCATGTGACATCACAGCACTTCACTGTGCCTAGCATCAATATCACAACACGGTATAATATCACGCACTGTAAAGTGTGGTGATATGGTATATATCGCTCATCGCTTTTTAGCATTGTGAAAGTTAGGGACCGTACGATTATTTACGACTTAATTTCTGGCATATAGTTCGTAAACACTTAACAATCGAAGTTAGGAAGGAATGTTAACATGTAACATTGCAGTGACGTACCAACGCAACGTCTATGGCCTTCCGGGTTGTGTCGATGCACTGCAGAGAAAAGGACGAAACCAATGTGAAACCAATGTATTGCAACCAATGTAATGTTAAAAACCTCCATATCTCCTAGTGAGGAGTTTGCGTAGCCTTATACGCCTTCAGGCAACTACTGCAGAAACGTCTTTTTAAAAGCGTCGTACCACTATCAAAAACTTTGTTTCTCACGTGGAATTTCTTCGGTTCTATCTTCGTTTCGTCAATTTTTAGCATTCCGGATTTTATTTTCGCTGGTAATGGACCCCGGAGAGTGGAGGCGGAAACTTGTGATCCAATCTTGGCTGGTCACTCAAGCAGGCCAGCTACGAAGGAAGCAATAAAACGGGCTGGACTTGGTTGACCTGGTCGCTTCGGCTTGCCTGTTATGCATCATTGCGTGGGTGGCAGTCGCCTTTCTCCTGGGTAGGGGCAGCAAGCGGAATTGGGGGCCATGTTGTTTGTTGGTTGTGGATTGGTTGCGGAGTCAAGTTAGGGAATGCGAAATTAGAACTGTGTGGTGGCCATTTCGGTTGGGTGGTGGTACGGCGGGGGGGGGGGGGGGGGGGGGAGAGGAGGGAGGATTCGGAGGGGAAAAGCCATTATTTGAAACAACTAAAAAGGCAAAGCGAAATGCAAATTGAAAAGAGCTTGTTTTTTGGTGAACATTTTCACATTCAGGTGTGAATTGGCGGGGGAGGGGGAGAGGACTGCTGCGATTAAGTCTAGTTACGCATAGACAGTGCACGATAGTTGGGTTTAAAGGCTATAAAGCCCCACAAGAAATATTTATTGCTTCTATTTAGTATTTATTGAATATATGACTTGTGTACATATATAATTTGACTTACTTTGAACGTGCGTGTTTTAATTTGACGTATTTTCCTATTACTTTATGTAGAACTTGTTGCTACCTATTGACACATTCATTATTTTTCTTGATGGTTCCGTGTTGCACACGAGTTTACTCTGCGACACAGATTTCCACTGTTGCAATTTCGTTGCCAATGTTTCCTATGAAATGTTTTGGAGAGTGTAATCAACGTATCTATCCGTCTGTCTAAATGTCTACTGTGGAATGTCATCCTCAATAACGTAGGAACAAAGTCTCTTCAATTTCGACTAAAAAAAGTTGCTGTACACGTTGGTCTAAATCATAAAACACTTTAGCACAGTTCGGCAACCATCAGAACTTCTCTGAATATCCCTAAACTGGATTGAGTTGATCCATGGTCCACACCAATGTTTTCACGTTTTCTGGTCAATATTTAAGAGAGGTGTTCCTGTGTTATTGTCGCAGGAAGCCAGTGACATTCTTGTGTCAACATTTACATAGTATAGTCAAATTACCCGTCATGGTCACTGTTCCATGACCGTTCAGTCACCATAACCGCTAATTTGGCGTAGCTAAGTCTATACCTGTTGAAAATAAGCTTATGTGAAAGTTAGTGGGGAGAGGGGGGGGGGGGGGAGAATCTGGAACTGACTGTCACTATTCAGTGATCAACGTTTAAAAAAGCCAGCAATTGCACACGTATACAGTAAAATGCGACTTTTCGGGATTGTTCAACCCGTAGTCAAGCAAAAAAAAAATTTATAGCGTATGCTACAAGTAACAAGATACACTTAGGACGCCCGCGCAATGAGCGACTTGGACGCGCGGTCAGGTCGCTGCAGCCAATGAGAATGCTTACCGTTTATGTAAAACCACGCAATAATCATTTTCATTGGCTGCAGCATTCTGGCCGCGCGGCCAAGTCGCTCAGTGCGCGGGCGTCCTTAAATGGTGTCCCATTTTAAAGAAAAGCAAGCCGGAGCAGTAAAAGTTAAAAAGTTAAAAAGATAAAAATTGAAGCTCAGTCAGCGCAAGGCTGGGTCTCGGACGACCTCTCCCAAGCGAAGCAGGGGAAAAGTCCTATTCTCAGCTTTTTGCGTTGACGGGGCTTTACTTTTTATCTTTTTACCTTTTACTGCTCTGGCTTGCTTTTCTTTAAAAAGGTAAACTATTTAAGTGTATCTTGTGACTTGTAGCTTATGCTATAAAATATTTTTTTGCTTGACAACGGGATGAAAAATACGGAAATGTCGTATTTTACCGTATAATATGCATTTGCTGGCTTTTTTAAACGTTGACTGCTTTTAGTGCTTTTATTCTCTCATCTCTCGTCACTTCATTAGCTCACCCGCCCCCCCCCCCCTAGAATTTTGTCTGGGGAAAGAGGCCAAAAAAATAGGACTTCAAAATGGAGTAAGAGAAATTAGCTAAAGTAGGCGGTAGGATAACTTCAACGTCGGCAGCATGCGACCAACATGTGAAAAACCCGACTCGGTGGTGTTGAGTAAATTTGTGCACTTGACGTTTAAACTCGTATCAATAATTCAATGTTTAGATGCTAGAAAATTAAATGTTTCAACAATTTACAAAGGTAGGCATTGGGACCACAAGACATCAAAAAGCACGCGATTTAATTTTTAGAAAAAAAAATGTATGTTTTCCTTGGTCACCTAAATGCACAAAAAAAAACACACAAATGAGAATTGATGCATAAAAAAACCCATCTACCCCTTCCACAAGTTAATAATTACAACAAAATCAATATATTGTATATGACTGCCGGCCAGGGTAGCGTGAGAGGCTACCATGCTCCTTCAGCGGCTATGGGAACTATTCTGGCCAATTATGGGCAATCTTTCGGCCCCTACGATGATCGGAGGTTTCCCGGATCGAATCCCCGGGTTGGCACCTCCCTTTACTAGATATGTCTTCTTCTCTGAAAAGTCTGGTAATGGTCAAAATTGAGCCGGTTCAGCCATACAAGCATTAAGTTGCTTCGGCTGACTTAAGGCTCAAAGAAATTAACTAAAAAAGAAAAAAGTCACAAATGATAATTTGTCATTCATTTTTTTGCAGGTATTAAATTGTGGAAGGGGTAGATGGGTTTTTTTATGCATCCATTCTCATTTCTGTGGTGTTTTTGTGCATGTAGGTGACCATGGAAAACATATATTTTTCAGAAAATTAACTCGAGGGCTTATTGATGTCTTGTGGTCCCACTGCCTACCAGGCAATGGTCTATCACATCCATCACAAAGTAACTGAAGTTCATAGTGTTTCAAGTGCCTCGAATAATCGGTGACAGTATATCCTGCAGGTTTAAAGCTAGCTTGTCTCATAACGTAAGGGGTACAGGAAGGTGAGGAGGGGGGAGGTGGAGGGGGCTTTAAGCCACTCGGAGCCCTGTAAAAAAACTCATTTCAGCAATTTTTAGTGCCTTTGAAAACAGTTTAAAAAGTGATGTTTCAGAATCTTTCATTTGCAACTAACCCCTTACTTGTCTTCTTTTATCAACTTTTTCTCTTAACTTTGGATCTTGGGGTGGCTTGACCCCTTTGCCTAATCCCCCCCCCCCCTCAGCTTAGATGCACCACATACTTTATTGTCAGGCTTCATCAGCGAGTATTAGAGCAATTCTGGCCTATTTCGGACAGTGTTTGGTCCTAAATATAATCGGAGTTTTCTTGGTTGGAATCCCTGGTTTGCCCCCTCACCCTTATTAGTGAAGTAAAGTGAAATTTACTATATATGGTATATATACAGACAACACACCGACATCAATGGTAAAACATTCCTTTCCGATTTTAAAATATCCACGCCTTGCTGTGTTTCAAAATTATGCCGGTTTCTAAACGTGCATTAATTATTTACTGCAGAAGACGTAAAGCTAAAAGAAAATAAATATTTTTCTATTAATTGTTTTAAGTGTACAGTCGTCTGCAGTTTTTTTTAACAGTAGTGATGCAGCCTCAGTAGGTTGTTCCGAGTAGTTCCGAGTTAGATTTTCTTAACTGGTAGTCAGCCTTCACAACTCGAGAAAATCTGTCGTGTCATTTGCAGACGGTCTGGATATGACAAATTCTGCGTACTAGGTTAGCCTTTTCTGAAGCGACGTTGGACCGATTCTACTAGATCAATGTCTCTCAGCAAGTAGTGAGACGATATCGGACTGGCATACTTCACCAAGTAAATTAGATCTGACGTTTACTGAAAGCCCAAATTCGGGTAGATAGGTGCCCAGAAGTGATGCAGCATGTAATAGTTATTAGCACGTTTCTCCAGTACAAGGCAGTCTCTTAATTCTAGTACCAGTTGAGGTAATTGTTTTTCTGTCATGTTAATTTCGTTCGTGTTCTCACAAGGACAGTTGAGAATGCCGACAGCTGTTTGTTCCATTTAATCTTCGCCTTGTATTGTGATTTATTACCGTCTTCCTTTACCCCCTCCCCTTCCAACCACCACTTTCTCTCTCGTCACAGCTCACTCCCCCCGCGCCCCGTCCGGGGGCTCCCCCCCCCCGCCACAATTTGGATCAATTTCACAGGACATTCTTTCGCTAGTAAAAATGACTTCATGGGTATATAATCGCATGATTACTTTTAAAATATTCTCTTCGTGTCAACGAAATTTCTATTAGCTCAGCCGTTTGTTAAACCTTCATGATTATGTATGATCATAACTTACAAAATATTTTCCCAAAACGTGTTGCTCCTCGGTGATCGCCGTACACAAACTTTGTGCAAATGCTGACTCGTCAATAATTGTATGCCATGGCCATTGTTAAGAAAATTTGAAGAGGGAAAAAAACAGAAAGTGGGATGCGAGTAAACAATGCCATTTTAAAAATAGTAAATGAATTGAAAGGACCTCCTGGAACAGGTAACAGGGTTCGTACACGACACACAAAAACATTTTCAATGCCCTTTCAAGGCTTTTCAAGGCCAACTTACAACCAGTTTCAAGGCTCTGCGCTCAGTGAATTACAAAAAAAAAATTACCTTTTAAATTCCATTTTACTAAATGTCGATGTTGGCACTACTGTAGGTAGTTTGTTTCTAACATTTACTAAGAACTTCATTTCTTAAGAATTGCATAATTGTAGTTTGCAGTGGGTTGCTAAAGTCATGGGGAAACAATGCGAACATTTATACATTTCCATTCTCCTCCAATGGACAAGGAGTGGTGAGGTATACTGCAACTAAGAGACAGCGGTACAATACTTGCTTTTGCATATACGTTCCTTCTGTTACAAATTCTTTGCACTGCACTGCACCTCTCCGGTTCTGCTTCTAGTTCAATCCGAGGGAAGCATCATCACAGAAGAAAATGATTTGGCTGACAAACTATTTGTATTTATTTGTTTAATTTCTACCTAAAGTTATATTGGGCTACTGTTACAACAGTGACTGCGTTATTTCTTTAAAAAAATATGACACTCATCAAATTCAAGGCTCTTTCAAGGGTCTGACGACAAGAATTCTCGTTTGCACGGTTTTTTTCAAGCCTTGAATTTTGAGTGATCTAATTTAAGGCTTTTCAAGGAATTCGAAGCTATGTACGAACCCTGAGATATACACAATTTTGTTGATACCGGACAGGATGTTCAGTTCAGTGGCTTTATTCACCGTTCTTTTAGTCATTCCATTCCTGCGAAAAGAAATAAAACTGCGGTAAGATACATTTATAAACAAACCCTTTTTCTCTGATGCTACGACCGGTGTTTGTGTATATTTCTCGTCCTGAGAATTCACTGTGAAAGGAGGCAATTACAATATTTTCTCTTAACAACCCCCCTTGAATCGGTTATCAGCAAGTAAAGATTTTTATCTACCCCATTTGATGCTTAATCTAATTATTTCAACCTTGTTAACTAAAACTTCTCTTCGTCCCCCTTTACCAAACCAGATAGCTTATTTAGTTAGGGATAATTAACTTCTTGGCGGGTGAGCAATATACCACCAAAAAAAATCACCATAATAAAAACTGAACCCAAATGGCAAAAGTTTAGCCTATACTCGGTATTTGTCCTCAGCGAATTGTAATATTCTGGTATCGATCATTAGAAATATCATCCGTCGATACAGTGTATTTATTCTCCTTTGACTTCACTGTGAAATGAGGTGATTAGAATATTATTTTCTGTCGTAATTCCATCTTATGAAACGCTTTATTATGTTTCTCGCACTACACTGCGAAACAAAAAGGCAACAATAAAAATCACTACAATAATTTTACAGGTTGAGCTGAGTCCAGCTTCAGGGCCTAGGTTGGGAAAGCCTAAAATTTAGTGCTGTGAGCTGTGTTTCCATCGTAACTGTTACTGCAAATACTTCAATTTGCAGGAAAGTTATCAATTTTTTTCTGATTCAGGCAACTGGCAGAACTGTTACCGCATTTGGCAAGCGGAAAAACGTTTGTCTCAGATGTCTTAAAGGAACCAAGGATTTTAGTCTTATTTTTCAACTGGGAAATCTGTCGCGTTAACCTCTCTTTTGGTCCCCGACAACCAGATCACTTCTTTCATGCACACATTACCGATAAAAACTTCGATTCAAATGGCATCTCGTGAATGGTCAAATCAATGGGCTGGTAGGAAGACAGTAATCTGTTTGGAAGGGTTGACTCGCTCCCAGCCGTTGGTATGGTGCTGAAGGGATCAGGCTACTGTGGTTTACACGAACTAAATACAGATGCAAACCTATTTACGTTGCCTTTTGGACTTATATGTCAAACTGCCTGAGCGGGGAATCGAATCCAGGACCTTTGGAACCAAAGGTCCTGGGTTCGATTCCCCGTTCAGGTAGTCTGACATATAAGTCCAAAAGGCAACGTAAATAGATTTGCATCTGTATTTAGTTATTTCTTGTGAGCCTTTGGCTTTCCCGTCTTTAGTCGTTTACACGTGGATATGTGGTGTCCTACTCGTAAACCCTGAAAATTATTAATAACTAGCTTACAGCCCGTCTAAAAAAAAGGGTAAATTTATGTTTTAATATCCATAAAGTGACTTGGTCCTAGTTTTTGTGGGTCTTAGTTTACTATCGCCCCCCCCCCCTTCTCCCCCCGGCCCATTCTATATATTCTAACAATTTAAAAATTACTTATCGATCCATTTTTTTTTTGTTTTCTGGTCTTCACTAACTACAATAAAGACCTTTGACTACAACGTTGCTTCCCCAATTTTGTCTTTCGCCATCTTTTCCCCGCCCAACGTTTGTGAGAGAGACGTCTCGTATTACCCCAACCCACACCCTTCCATGCCTGGTTCGTCTATATTCCCCCACTCGCCCAAATCGCCGCACTCTCGAATCACTTCTCCCTTGTTGCAGAATCCATTGTTTTGGGTATGAAAACGTGACGCAATATCCACATTTCTAGACACACGCTAGCGCGTGGCGCCAAGTTAGGCAACAATCATCACAACAAACATCACAACAGACATCACATCAATTCAATTTGTCGACGTTGTAAACCATTGTAGCGCGACGCCATAGCGTCAGTGTCTCATATCCAGACGCAGAGTTGAGCACATTTCAAGTAGTTGGATAAAAATAATAATGCGGTACAAAAGCTTAAATTGTGTTGAAATCAAGAGCAATGACCCATCTGACAAAAATTAACCTTCGAACTATTAAGCGGTGCGATTAACTTGGTGAATGTTTTGGTGTATTGATACCACTCCTCTGAAGGGCCGAACCATTCGGAACTTGGCGGCCCCTTTTACCGGTTTTGGGTTTTGATATGATAGAATTTACTTTGCATGCCATCCTTCTCCCTCCTTACATTCTAATAATATTCTAAAATAACTTGCCTCCTTTTTTGCGTTTTTTCCTTTTTTGGTTTTCACTGACTACGATAAAGATATTTCAATGTTCCTACTATGACGTTGTCCAATTGTCTCCTATAGTCATCGCACCCCCCCCCCCCCACACACACACTTTCCTCAAACGTAAAGAAACACCAGTTCTCTTCCTACTGTACCGCTTATTTTCAAACGTTTCATTACCCCTGTTACTACGACGTACCTTTGCTACGATGTATTCTTCTTCCAGCCTTCCCTCCTCTCCCCAACTCCCACCAAACAAAGAATACGTGGAATCTTCTTAGTAGATTCTTCCCCCTCAACCATCTACAACAGATTGTCGCTCCATCCTCCCCCCAACGTGATTTATTTTTTGGATGGCATCCTGGGAGCGTTACCAGGACACACAGTCACCACGCCGTTTCTTATGACGTATGCACCGTTTAGGCTTCCAGGATGTGCAAAAACGGAAAAAAATATTTGCGTGACAATTTTGTTTTCAAAACTGTTTTAAAATGAGGGACTGGAGTGAGAGAGCGTTTTTCTAGTTTCGTTTCCTTCGGAGTCACCAACACACACCATGACGTCATTCCAAGACGGCACACGAGGTCACGGGGTGTAAACGGACCTGGTGGGCAGGAAGTGAGTGAATAAAAATTTAAAAATTCCGTGGTGTTTTGGAGTAGATTTTAGGCATAACGGATGGATGGAAATTATAACGTTTTTTTTTTTTACCG